>APFE031682327.1:20845-74866 GCA_000404065.3 Pinus taeda | reverse complement strand
ACATCTCATGGATTGTGCTGGGTACTTTGAGAACCATTGACATTACTGGTGGTTTCTCCCACACTTGTTAACGGTTTACATCATTGACCGGTAATCAAGTGGTTTTACCATGTTCGACATCGACTCATTCATTCACATGGCTAGAATCGTACCAATTCGGGAACAGAAATGAAGACCCTGGATCTAGTTTCCACCATCCAGGCTGCGAGGAGTTTTGTATTCATTATGTTGTAGACCAATCATAAACAGATGGCTGCGTCCATGCTGTGTCTACGAGAGTCTATGATTATGATGTATTATGAAAATATTCCTGTATCAGGGTAGTAGTTAGTCTGTTAGTTAAAGTTTTTGATCTGAGTATGGGAATGCCTACCTCAGCGATGATATAATCTTATACATGTATTTTGTGTTGAAAATTGCAGGTTCTAACCGGGCTCTCCACGAGATAATCCTCGAAATGATAAAGTACTTCACCCTTCCTAGATGATTTAAAACCCTTATCTATTACAGGCTTCGCACTTTAGGGGGCAATCTGTTACACTGAAATTTGTCACCATGACTATCTGCAGTTAATATGGCTCCATCAATAGTAATATTATCCTCCTTGTCAAGCCTCATACCTCTGCTCTTCATGTCAAACTTCAAAAAGAGAGAAAGTCACTTAAAAACATGTTTATCTCTGGTACGCAGGTTCTCTCTACCTTGCCTGCGTGTACGCATCCCAAACACACTGTGCCTACGTACTTGTACGCTCTGTAAGCCAAAGGATGGGTGCGTACCCCTGTAAAGGTCAAAAGGCGCGAGTTTCATCTTTAAAAAAGTTACTTGTGGTCACTTCTAGAGCCTTCTAAAAGAGTGTTTGACGTGTATTGAGCGCCTCCAGATGGTTCATGCATCCCTATGATAGAGGAACTTATCCCATCAAGAGAGGAGCTACCCCATCCAAAAGCGGGAGTATCCCATTGATGTTGGACCTGAATAACTTCCTCTAGAACACTATAAATACAGGCATTGGCCAAAGGAGGGGAGGTTGAAAGCTGAACATTCCAAGGGTAGATGCTGCTGGAATTAGGACTTCCATTGTAAGCTTGTGAGGAGAGATTACCATCCTTTCTTGTTTCATTTGGAAGTGGGTGAGCTTGTCAAAGTAGAGGAAAACTCTTGCTGGACCCTGGGAGGAACTTGCATAACACCAAGGCTCAGATTGTAATGGTTTCTTTTTTGTTTCCTTAATACAAATAAGTCCATTCTTCTCAATGATTTGTTGTTAATGAATTATTTCATATACTCCTTTGTCTATATGTTGAATATGCTTTGTTTTATGGAATATTCAGGTGTTATGTAATCGTTTTATTGTTAGTGTATGCAGGTTTCAAAGTGAAGGAGGAGCTCATCTAGATCGACGAGGCTAGACTGCTACAACAAGCGTTGGACTTCAGGTAGGATCGAAAAACACTTGGTTTCTCATATAATAATGTATGTTTAGAGAAGGATTGCTCTTAATTGTCTTTTTTGTCACTAGAGAGTCTTAGACTCCTATGGAGGTTAGTTTTGTCAGCAAAAATAACTCTTTCCGCATGACAAGATGCCTACATCAGCTACCAAGCTGGGAACATGACAATCAAGAATGGGCATATGTCCAAGCAGCTAGTCTTCTATCCTCCTGCCCAACCTCTATTGGAACATGATTTACCCCTCTAGTTGGAGGAGGAAGATGAGGATGAAGTCTATTATGCACCATTGTGTATAGTATAAACTACCATGGGGGGTCCACAAACCGAGGATGATCTTATTGAGAACTTGATCCAAAATCCACCCCTTAGTGTGTTACCCTTAGAAGAGTTGGTGGAAGAAACCCAAGCTAATCCTCTAGTTGATATATGTGTGGTTGATCAGACCTCCCACCCAGTCAAGAACGTGGAATTTGGCCTAGAAAAAACTTTGAAGATCAACTCATCCCTATCCACCTCTTAGGAGAAAGAACCGTGTAGCTTATTGAAGAATCACTTAGATGCGTTTTCTTGGAGTTATAAGGAGATGAAGGGAATCCAACCTTCTGTTTGTACTCATCACATTTACATTAAGGAAGATTGTAAACCAGTTAGGCAGCCTCAAAGGAGGATGAATCCAGCACTTAAGGACATTGTCAAAGAAGAACTGCAAAAGTTGTTGGATGCAAGATTCATCTACCCCATCTCTGAAAACGAATGGGTTTCTCCTTTGGTGCTAGTGCCAAAGAAAAATGGGAAGTGGAGAATCTATGTAGAGTATCGGGAACTAAACAAGGCCACCAAGAAGGACCATTTCCCTTTTCCTTTCATAGATCAAGTGTTAGATGGCCTGGAAGGGAAGAAGTTCTTCTCCTTCCTAGATGGGTTTAGCGGCTACAACCATATCCAAATCAGCCCGGAAGACCAGGATAAGACCACTTTCACTTGTCCATGGGGTACTTTTGCATATCGGGTCCTTCCTTTTGGGTTGTGCAATGCTCCCGCCACTTTCCAGAGAGGAGTACTAAGCATATTTGTTGAACTGGTTCATGATCCAGTGGAGATCTATATGGATGACTTTACCCCTTATGGTTCTAACTTCCAGGAAGCTTTGAGTAACCTGGGAAAAGTTTTAGCCAAGTGTATTGAAATGAACCTATCCCTCAGTCCTAAAAAATGTGAATTCTTGATGACTGAAGGGACCATGCTAGGTCATACAATTTCTCAGCAAGGATTATAG
This sequence comes from Pinus taeda, assembly GCA_000404065.3. Taxonomy (NCBI): domain Eukaryota; kingdom Viridiplantae; phylum Streptophyta; class Pinopsida; order Pinales; family Pinaceae; genus Pinus; species Pinus taeda. The sequence goes on along the minus strand of APFE031682327.1, from coordinate 72,136 downwards.
GTGGATCCCAACAATATTGCTATCATCCAAAGGGTCCCACCTCCTCAAAAGGTAAGAGATGTTTGGAGTTTTCTAGGCTTACCAGGGTATTATAGAATATTCATTAAGGATTTTAGTAAGATAGCCTCTCCATTTTTTGGTCTTTTGGGGAAAGATGTTGAGTTTATATGGACTAACAACTATCAGGAGGCTCTGGATGCCTTGAAAGGTAAGCTGGTAACTGCCCCAATCTTAAGAGGTCCAAATTGGGCCCTACCTTTCCACATCCAGACAGATGCCTTGAACAAAGTGATAGGAGCAACCTTAGGGCAAGTTTAAGAGAAGTTGCCTTATGCCATATATTTTGTCAGTAAAAACCTGTTTAAGGCAAAATTAAACTACACTATAACTGAGAAGGAGCTCCTAGCTATAGTCCATTCCCTAAACAAGTTTGGACACTACATCACTGGTTATCAAACATTCGTACACACTGATCATGCTACAATTAGGTATTTGATGAATAAACCAGATGTAAAAGCTTGTATCATTAGATTGTTACTTTTATTGGAGCAATTTTATTTGACTATTGTTGATAAACCAGGTGAGGAAAATATTGTTGCTGATTTTCTGTTTACACTAGATCTACCTGTAGGTGAAGAAGGAATGGTGGATGATCAAATGCCAGATGAGCACTTATTTTCTATTTCAGTACTCTCTCCATGGTTTGCTGATATAGAAAATTACTTGGTTTCAGCACAGTTTCCACCACACCTGTCCTGAAAAGAGGAGAAAGATTGTGAGGAAAAGTGCCCCATTCGCTTGGATTGGGGGCAACCTTTTCAAACTTGGCCCAGATCAGATTTTGAGTTGATGTGTCAGGGAAGAGGAAGTCTTTGACATCCTCTTAACCTATCATGATGGACCTTGTGGGGGACACTTTGCAGCAAAGAGGACTGCTTTCAAAATTTTGCAGGCAGGTGACTATTGGCCCACTCTTCATCAAGATGTTAGGAGATACATCAACTAATGTGACAGATGTCAAAGGATGGGGAAACTGACTCCAAGGGATGAGATGCCCCTGTAACCTCAAGTGACTTTCAAGCCATTTGAGAAGTGGGGCATGGACTTTGTGGGTCCTATCAACCCTCCTTCAAAACAGAAATCTTACATCATTATGTGTACTGATTATCTGACAAAATGGGCAGAAACAAAGACGGTCAAAGCAGCAACAAAAGAAAAAGTAGCTGAGTTTTTAAGGGAAATATCTTCTACAAGTTTGGCTACCCAAGAGAGTTAGTTACAGATCAAGGGAGTCATTTTACCTCCAGTTTGGTTGAAGACCTGCTCACACACCACAAGATCAAGCACAAAATTTCCACCCCTTATCATCCACAAGCAAATGGATAGGTGGAAGTCACCAACAGAGCTTTGAAAGGGATTTTGACTAAGGTGGTGAGCAACAACAGAAAAGATTGGGCAGATCGATTGGTTGAGGCCACCTGGGCCTATAACACTGCCTGGAAAACCACCATAGGGTTTACGCCCTATGAGCTGGTCTATGGGAAGAAGGCTCTGTTGTCAATAGAATTTGAATATAACACATTAAGGATGGCAACTCAGCTGGACCTAGATCTCACTCATGCAAAAAAGGAAAGATTGCTTCAGCTAAATGGATTGGACAAACAAACAATGTAGGCCCTACTCCACTCACAGGTAGTCCAACTTTAGAGAAAAATATGGCATGACAGACACCTCAAAGAAAAAAAAATCCAGCAAGGAGATTGGGTGCTGTTGTATGATTCAAGATATAAGGATTTCAAGGGAAAAATGAGGACAAGATGGCTGGGACCCTATACAGTAGAAAAATGTAAAGAAAATGGTTCAGTCCTTATTTGAACCATAGATGAAGAAGCCATCCCTATGCTCATTAATGGGATTAGATTGAAGATCTACAGGAAGCCCCTTTCCAAGCAAGAGTTCATTGAGAATGTGGGAAAAACAGTATTGGTAGTGGAGCAGGTTCCTATCTCCATTCCACCCACACTCTGAACCAAAAAGGAAAAATAGAGAAAAAACAGAAAGAGGAATAAAAGATCCATGGGCGAAAACCTCTTGGAGGCACCCAGGGCAGGCACTAAGGGTGAAAACCTCTTCGAGGTGCCCCAGCTATCTCAAAAAAACAAAAAAACAAAACAAAACAAAAAAGAAAAACCTAACTTCTTTTGGATGAATTGCAAGTTGTAGGAGGGTCACATAAGCTAGAAAGACAGGACCAGGTTGCACGCACCCTTCATAATCCATCCCTCCATCACTGTTATCCTTTTCCAAGCCTCAATATCATTTGTTCTGAAGATTTCGCATCCTACAGGAAACTCTGTGTATTCTACAAGAGGATCTTGTAGAAATTACAGAAAGGCTAAAATCCATTTTAGAAAGAACCCGAGGGTTGGAAATTCATCTAGAAGGCTTGTGAACCTTCCTACCACCATCCATCTGCCTAACTCTCCATGTCATATTTGTACGCCCACATATCCTCTCGGTTTTTCCTTTCCCTGCACAGACAAAATACAGAAATTCGGTTTTTTCCACTTTGACAACACAAAAGAAAATGACAAATAAAGTAGCAACATTCTTGTTGCTTATTCTTACTTGATACCTTCCAGCTACTATGTCTTCCATTCAGAACCTTTATTAGTTGTGTTTTTAAGCTTTCTCAAGCATCAACCTTAATTTCAGAAGGAGAAGCAGCTACAGGAAATCTTGTAGGATTCCTGTAGTAGCTGATCCCTTTGAAAAACAAACTCTAGAGACAGCATCAATGCAGCAGGATGTATGCAGCACATAAGGAGCAGACCTTGATCAAGGAATCATCAGCATAAGATGAAGGCCGAGCATGCAAAGCACCAACATCAATAGCAATGAGGAAAGGAGGTGCCAGAGTCTAAAGTATGCATAGCACAACAGCGACTACGCAGGTAAGTGGCTAAACCTAAGGTAAATGGCTAAACCTATTCCTCGATTGCATGAATATTATTTCAAATTTGCATGAGCTATGGGAATGGTCATGATTGTGCAGACTCGGTGGCCAGCTAACTGGCCACCCTCGTTCAGTTCACACAACTTTGTAGAATTCAGTTGAGCCATGTCCAAATTCAAATTGCCAATCAGATATGTAGTCAGCACATGTGGCATGTCAACTCAAGAAGAAAACATTTGAAACCGGTAGTGGTGGCGGCAGATAACAGGAGTAAGGGAGGTGATGGCGGTCAAGCGGCATGACGAACCATAATTACACTGACATAGGGCCAACGGTCTAGATGGGGATAACGTACCCATCTGGCCACCTCATCTCCTCACCCCAGATTATGCCAACAGTTAAGTACAGTGCAGTCTAAGCCTCCACCACCCTTTGGTTCATTTTCATGCTACGAAGCTCTTGACTACAGTGCTCATCTACCACCTTCAAACCCTCCCACCTATTAGGTTCTACAGGAACACTACTACATTCTACAGGAGCAGGAACACCTTCTACAAGAAGATTTCTACAAGGAAAACAGAGAGCAACTCTGCAGCCGAAAAATCAGAATTCTTGTCAAATTCGAGCTGGGAATGAGGTAAGCTAGAACCTACTCTATACGATATGCTTAGATAAGGTGGTAGCTTAAAACTAGAGTAGTGGGTGAAGAGAAATGAAGAAAGAGAAATTCAAAAGTATGTTGTGTTTTTTCTGAAATTATATACCGTCTCTTTGTTCCCTTCTCTGTGTTCAAAATTTTCCTTTATCCTCCTCACATTCTACTGTAAAAAAAAAGGGAGGATCCAGTCATATAAATCAAACCTGGGGAGGAAATGAACATTGCAAATCTATTTACTCTGTAAAAAAAACCATTGTTTTTATATAGTCCCTATTCTGTCATCATATTGATTTCTTCCAAGAACCAAGAAGCAAATTTAGGTTGAGAATAGTTTCGAGAAAGGGATAATTGTAACATGGTGTTGTGAAGAAGGAGCGCACATAAATTCCTCCTACAGTTCAGAGAAAACAAAACTCAGTTGTCCCTCTATTTCTGATTTTGGAAATTGTTGTTTTTTCTCCTCACCTAAGCACTTCAGAAACCACTAAACACCATGCCAGGAGGTTTTATGAGGAAGGAGCCTTTGAACTCCAACCAATTGCATGAGCACCCTGAGGTGGTGGCCCTCTTCACTAGGGAAAATTGGATGATTTTCTTTGAAAGAATACATGGATATGATGATGAGGTGGCTAGAGAATTTTTTTATGTCCTTAAGACCCCATTTGAAAACACATGCTATAGTCAGTTTTAGGGGTCTGACCCTAGAACTTACACCTGATTTTATCAATTTAATCACAGGTCTTCCACTTGGGCTCCCTTGGAGCAAGGAGGAAAAAGCATTGGGACAGGTTGCCAAAAAATCATTTTTTCAACCTGGGGAGCATCCAGTAGAGGATAAAGATGGGGTTAGAAGAACAAGCTTACCTCCTCCATGGAGTGAATTCAGCTACCAAATAATTAAATATATCACTTGTAAAGGAAGGTTCAGTATAATTTATGGTTATCACTTCAGGATATTACATGAATTGAGGTATGGAATGGACCTACCTCTAGTTAGAAAACTCAGTCTCCCATATTTCCTTCTCCAGTCTTTAATAGAATGTAGCACCAAGCTGAATGCAGGGGTCCCAGACCAGCTAGCACACCATGGTCTCATTAAATTATTGGTGGAAGATGCCCTACACACATACACCATCCCCATAGCTTGGGAAATTTTCAGGAATATGTCCAGAGAAGATGACATCAAAACTTTGACTGAGGACATCAACCCATCTGGCAGTGAGGAGGAGGAAGAGAAAGAGGAAACTGAGGAAGAAATGCATGAGGAGACACAAAATATTCAAATAGAGGAAGAGCAAGAAATAGAGGAGGAGCAGAAAGAAGAGGAGAAACTTGACAAACCCACTATAATACCTAAGGTAGAAAAGAAAACAGCCTCAAAGACAAAGAAGAGGAAAAGAACAAAGGTTGAGAAGAAAAAGCCCAAGAAAGCCTAGAAAAAGACTGCCACAGGAGAGGTAGGGGCCAGGAAAGGAAAAGAGAAGACATTACTAGAGATAGCAGAAACACAAGCAAATACAACAGACACAAAAAAGACTGTAGAAGATGAAGGGGAACAAAAACAGGAAAAAACATCCCCTAAAACATTGGCAAAAGAAGCAACAACTGTGCTAGTTTCATTGAGAACTCCAGCAAAACAAAAGGAAAAAAGAAAAAGAGAAACATCCATGTATTTCAAAGCCATAAGGAGCACCAGGATAAAGGTGGGTAAGCCCCAGCCACCATCAAAATAACCTATAATAATTGGGGATGCACCTAGTGAGAAAAAGGAGGAACCCCCCTCCAAAATCTCTATCACCTATGAGAGAGGGAGTCCCAAAACTTCCACCTAGAAGGAAAGAATCAGACTAATGGACTCCAAAGCAGTTCAATAGGAAGCTAAAGCCTCTATATAGGAAACATTGGCCAAGCTAAAGGAGACTAAAAAATTAGAAGAGAATGCAGAAGAATAGTCACAAGAGGAAGGCAAGGCCAATGAGATACATAAACCAAGCCCTCAGCCTAATTTAGGCTCATATTATAATTTGCTAGAAGGTGGGAAGATCATCCCATAGAAATTTGTTGTACCCCTTTTCTTTGAATTAGAACAAGAAAGGGTTAGAACCCACACCTAGATGAAAATTGCTAAATCCAAAGGAGTTGCAGATATAGGACACATGGAAGAACAGTTAAAAGAATTAATAAGGGAGTTGGCAATGGTGAGACACACCAAGAGCACTAAAAGAGCCTAGCTACAGGAGGAAAATGCACTGCTGAAAAAGTAGTTACAGCAACAGGAAACTCAAAGGGGAGACATATTGCAAATTTTTTAAGAACAACAAATACAGGAAGGTCCCCTAGCAGATAAGGAAGCAGCAGCGAAACAACAGCAAGAGGAAGAGCCACAACCTGTTGTTGAAATGATGATAAAGTAGTAGCAAGAAAGAGAGTCTCAGGCAGCAGCTGAAGTGTTGATGTTGAAGTAGCAGTTGCAAGAAAGGGAAGCCCAGATGGCTTGCATGGCCAGTTGGGCAATGGAGGCCTTGCAGTGCAGGCAACTAGCTAGGTCCTATGCACTATATCTCAAAGACCAATGGCTCTAGTTCTAGATTAAAGCATTGGATCAAAGGGGCACAATCCCATTCCAAAATTATGGTCAGCTTATGCATTTGTGTGCTACTAGTTTAGCTGAGGATAAAGCCAAATTAGCAGAATTTTACTTACACAATATGGCACTCCCTGATATGAACTTTTGGGACCCAAATGCTGCATTGGGAGACCTACAGCTCATGGCTATGGCTTATTGGATGAGCCATGAGGAAAAAAGAGCAGTGGAAATTCAACAAATCATGGCAAAAGAACGAAAGGAGCCCCTACTAATAAGGGAAAAACCGAAAGACCCCTCACCTCTCATATATGCTCATCAACACCTTGCAAGCAACCCTCAAGTTCTCCCTGATTATGTTAAAAGGCAAGCAAAATCTATCTCTCATTTTGAAGATATGGAAATATTATTTGGCGATAATTGCCTTCATGCTTACATGAGAAGATGGAATACATTTTCATATAGCTTAAAGATCAAGGAGTATCACTCCCCAACCAGAATGAGGGAGGCTTTGGTGAGAGTGCCCCTATACAAATAATCAATGCAAAACTTGAAAGCCAACTAGATTGGCTTTAAGTTCAATCCTCCACTACTCTTAGTACTATTGGAAGGGATTAAGGAAGAAGAAGAATAAAAGAAATGGGAGGAAGTGGATAGAAAGGCAAGTTTTCATGACAGGGAAGAGGACATCACCTTAGAGGCTTTGGATGTCAGGGAAACTATTAAAGCTATCAAGGATGAAGAACTGGATTAGTTATTCAGAGGATGAGCAACCCATTCAGCAAGGGGGTGATGATGAGCCCCATAAATGGGTAACTATATGGGCTCATTTTGCCTATTTTTTCCATTTAATCCACCATTCTCCATATTTTTGTGCATGTTTTGAATATATTTATGTCAATTGAGTGAATGGGGATGGTCACTTTGCCACATAGTCTAATGAGTGTTTATTACATATATTTGGACAATTTTTGGACAAGGACCGAGCATTTATGAGAAGATTAGTAGTCAAACTCGAGGAAGTAGGGTTGAGGACTTATAGGAGGGATGTCTCCTACATTAATGACCCCTTTCTCAAGTTCTCCACCAGCAACTCGGAGTTCAAAGGCCACCACATCGATGATTCCAAAGGGTAGCCAAGCAACTCAAGTGGGGTTGTTGTTATCTCTAGTTTTAGGCAGCTGAGTTCCTTAAGTTTAGGAGGACTATTGGGGGTCCTCACTTGTATAAATAAGAAGGCTTCAAGCCTCAGTAGGTTAGCCATTTGATAGTCTATTTTCGCACTTTTATGCAATCTTGTGCTTAGCTCATTTTCGAGCTCCTTGTGATGTAACTATTATTTTTTTGATAAATGAAGATGAATCCAGCTTTAAACCAGCACTGATCTTTTATAGAGGGTTGTAGCTCTTGGGTTAGGGCCCAAATCAAGTGCCTATCACCTGCTTTGTGTATTTATATGTTTTTTTCTTACATTCATAAGTTGATTTCTATTGTTTAGGTTAAATCTTGCTTTGGCACAATAGGTTGCTTTTGATGCTTAAGTTAGTTGTTCTTGCTTCAAGTTGCTTAAATAGTTTGTTGTAGTAATAGAAAAAGAGCTAAAAAGGATACCATTAGGCCTTGATCCCCTTTCTCCCTCCTTGGGACCATGAATTGAGGACAAGGCATTACTGTTGCCACCAAAAACACTTTTTTTTTTCCCTTTCATGCAATTGCTAGTATGATGTTTTGAGTTGGAGAAGCTGATATTTGCTTGGACATGCTTAGACTATTTCATGTTCATTTCTCGTGGCTTTCTTGCATAGTCTTCTGTTCATGAATTTCTGTTCAGCACTTTTCTGTTTTTAGCTCAGATTTTAGGTCAAATTAGGAAAACTCTGTTTTTTTCGGTTCTTGCTTGGGTCAGTTTTAAGAAGTAGGTGTGCAGCTCACTTGAAACACATTCCAACTTGTCATCCTTCCTCAGCAAAACTTGCACCAGCTCATCTTTAACAGAATCCTTCACTTGTTCACCACATTTCACCAAACTATCCTAATTTCGGCATTCCTTCACAAAGTCGCTTTCTTACCCTTTGAACCAATCCAATCATCTCCTTCATTCCTGATCTTTTTCAACAAAGTCCTAGACCCTTAAACACCTTCATCCAACCTTAATTTCCTTTTTCCCACCATTTTCCACCTTCAAACCGCCAAAAATCACTTTCGGCCTCCTCCTGTAGAACTTCCTGTAGAATCTCCTATAGATCCCCTGCAACCTCCTGTAGAAGTTCATGCGAGAGATTTCTCGAAGTCTAATCACAATGGAAGTCTCCAGAAGGATACTAGGGACTTCTTAGGACCTCCCCACACCTTCCTCATCATCTGCAAAAGCCAACTCCATTTTCCTTTGCCACCAAACCACCGCACAACCACAATTAGTCAAATCACAAGCATAATAAATCCACATAAAAATACTCAAAATTGCAAAAAGATGATTTATTTCCATTTCTCTTCAGAAGTAGCTTGAATAAATGCAATTTACCTTTTCAGTAATCAATGGCACCCACTTCAAGATTTTCCATCTCTTTTCTTTCACAATTAGGGTTTGTTAGGGTTTGAGTTCCATTTCAGTTTTCATTCTCTTTCTACAAGTAGAATAGCCCCTGTAGAATTAGTCTTCTGCCATCACAATAAAATCTTCTTCTGAGAACTCTTAGAAGTTGGCTTAAGCTCCTAGCAAACTTGTGCCAGTTGATCAAGTGACAACCTACAGTAAGAGCTAGTACTTGTGCATATAGCACCGTCGCTTCCAAGTTTGTTACGAACTACCAGGTTGATAAAAGTAAAGAAGGGAGCCCTAGGAGTTGCAACATTATTGCTGCAACACTGGAGCTCACCACAAGCAAACATTTCGGAGGGAAAGAGTGATGATTTGGCCATCGCGGGGCCCATGAAGAAGAATTTTAAACTGGGGAAGAGGAAGAGAGGGTACACCATTTCCAGCATCAACAACCCTGCGATCAAAGTTGTGATGCAGATATTGGTAGGAAAGGTTATGCGGAAGTGCCGTGCAGATGAGGTGCTCGCGCTAGTAGTTGAACGAGCGGCGCAATGCAAAAAAGGGGTCCTATTCAACTGGGAAAACTACCTATGCAGAGAGTTCCTTGAGAACTATCGTGAGGCACAAGAGAAAGGAAAAAAAATTCACTATGCGTGGCTTCTGTTGTCCATAGTACTGGTGGCATGGGAATTGCTGAAGATATCTAGTTCTCAAAGATCGCATAGGACCTTCTGGAGGCAGCGAAGTATGCTTCACTGTGGGCAATTAGGGATGCACAAAGGATAAGGGATAGCAAAATATTCTGTGTGTTCATGGAGATGAACATCAGATTGGGGATTAATCGTAAGCCGCGGTTATCACCCATGGTTTACAGCAGTCTACAGAGCTTCGTAGAGTTCAAGGAAAATTTCCACCACATCTGCATCAGGGCACAGAAGGACCCTGCAAAGACGTGGCATGATCTACCTTATCTGGTGACAGACGATGTCATCTTTACGATCCTTGAGTCATGGCCTCCAAAGTGGCTTGTTCCATCCAGCTCCACGGTGGAAGTAGAGAAGTTTGACGCACAATGGAAAAAGGAAGAGGCAAAGCTGTGGATGGAACAATTGGCAAAAAAGTGCAGAAATGAAGCAACAACAGCTAAGGCCCAAGCAGTGAAAAACACTACAAAGTTGGCAGAAGAGTAGCAGAAAGCAGTAGAAGAAGAGTGCAAAGGACAAAAGTCACCTTCACCTAAGCTGGAGACTAATACAGAGCAAGGTGGCGCAGACTCGCAGAAAACATCTACCTAGCTAAAATGTCCACACCCAAGAGAGCAAGTAGGGCCATGAAAGAAGTTGAAGGCTTCAAAGACTTCGTTTGACCCAATCACCCTCACTGAGGGGATCTACATGACATTGGAGAGACGATGAGGGATGTCACCACAGAGGCCCTCTAGCAGTTCAAGGAGGAACACCAAATGGTGTTGGGGGCTCTCTGGGCACAGATACAGGAGTTGCATGTGCGCACTCCACAGGCTAGCACTGTGTCAACCAGCCTCACAGTAGGCACATCTGCGGTCGAGGAAATGATGCGTGCCTAGATGACCACCACCATAGTGCTGCGTGATGGAGCACACGTTACAAAAAATGAGGTTGACAAGCCTATGGTCAGTGGGTTGAAGCGAATCGAGTTGAATTTGGTTGTGATCCCTCAGGAGAGGCTCTATGTTTTGCAAGATGGAATCACTACAGAACTATGAGCCAGGGAGGGTTGTGCGCTCTAGGTAATTAGCGAGTAGTGCATCAACATGGAGCACTTGAGCCTCCAGTGTGACGGGGTAGTGGCGCAAAATAGACAGATCATGCATGTGGTGGAGGAAGCCTACCAAATGGTCCCAAAGTTGGTCATCCGGGCAGAGGAACCAGTGGAGGCACGCATCCAAAAATTAGCAACAGGGATGTGCAAGGCAAAGGAAGAAATGGCCAGGTTTCAGCTGGAGCTGAACCTTTAGATAGTCGAACTGCAATTGAAGGCGTAGTCTTCAACTCTACTGAAGGTTAAGGAACAATGCACCATCACAATTACAACAGCAATAATGGAGGTTAACAGTGTAGTGATAGACTACACAAAGTTTTTTGAGCGATTGTTCGAAGTTCTCACCACCCTACAAGAGGACCCAAACATACAACACCTAGAGATAGAAGTGTGCGAGCTGCAGCAGAGATAAGATGAAGTAAAAGGGGTCGTGCAGACAGTTTCCCTTACACAGAGGCTTGCGAGGATGCAGCAAGCTAAAGTGCTCAAGGAGCAGGTGGATGGTACTCAGCATAAGGTAGCAGTTTTGAAGGCGCATGTACAACCATGGATTGATGAGGCATATATCATTATAGCCTCCATTGAAGCAAATCTTGTGCAACTAAAAGAAACATAGGAAAAGGATCAAGGTAGTAGTTCAGCCACAGTGGTCTCTAAACAAATCCCTACACTAATGGCTTATAGGGGCCTCACCCAGGTTCGGAGTTATTTAGCCAAACAAATCACTACACTACTAGCCCTTTTGGCATTGGCCCGCGGAGCGTGGTCTGAAGTCTCACTTGAAGCAGTATGGGGGGATGCTGGAACTAAGTTTCCGTACCCTCGAGATATATGTGGTGTCGATTTAGTCCAACTGTGCCTACTTTCACGCAGGTCAATTTGCATACTGTTCTAACCTTCAATACCTTTGCGATCTATTATAATTGTCTTCTGTACAGCCCTAGCCAGGGGCTGATGTGGTTTTGTGCTACTATGGCAGTGACCTACACTATTTCCCCAAACTAAACCTTGTATCGTACTTATCTTATTAACAGGCCTTACTTAACTTTGTGTAAACAAATATTCTATCTTGTAGTTACTTAATCAATACATTTATACACATTCGCGCATTATATAAGCATTAAAAGTGCAATGTATATGCAATGTAACAGATGCATAAAACATGAAATAAATACACATAAATGATATGAAACTTCTCTTTATTAATACTTCCAACTATTACAGAGTCAACTCACCCTGCGCACTCAGCTGCAGGGGTTCACGCACTCAGATGTGGACTACTAGGCCTCTGTGCACTCAACTGCAGAACCTCTCCTACTTTACGACGTAAAACTAGGCTTTACTCCATAGATATGACTCAACTCTTCATCCTTCTCCTCATTAGATGATTAGGTGTCTTAACTACTTAGAGCCTTGCTCTATTTATACAATCCCATGGTCTGTAGACCATGGGTAGATCTCTATAGCCGACTTTACAATAACAAAATTAAGGGCGGACAAACCTATGACTCTTTTACAAGCTATGTGGTCCGCGCCCAAAAAATGCAGAGTCTTTACATCAGAATTACAATCTTTGACCAAAATTTGGGCTCTAAGCCCCAAAACTTCCCTTGGGGGATCCCGCATAATGCATGACCAACACACTTCCCATCAAGTATGAGGGGTGAACCATGTTTTGATAACACTCTTTAACACCCTCATCCCACATCTACCCAATTAAATAACCAATCTGGGTAAATATGCAATGAGATACCACTATAATGTGATTCAACCTCCTAGGTGACCTTAAGGAAGTTGAATTGATGGAAACACACCACACAGACCTTCCACATTAGAAACATACCTCCCAAGAGCCATCCCAAATGCTCAGGTAACAAACCCCTGAGACCAACTAAATTTTTAGACCAATAAACCCATTGACGCTCCCTTGATATGAACATGCATGTGTCTAGGAGGTTTTGGACGCTCCCACAGCATGGGTATGCATGTGTTCAGGGATTTATCTCCTAATTTCATTTATTTTCATAAATAAAATGTCAATTAATTCCACTTTTCCTTTCCAAATCCTTTACCATTTCCTTTGCTAATTTCCTTAGCCATAATAAACCGAACTGAACACCCACTAGGTTTTTTTTCCGACCATTCAAGTTGGAATATGTGTCCCATGATCATGGTCTTACATTTTTATATTTTCATGGATTTTTAACGAGGGTTGTTCCACAAGCTTGTTAGTTAGGGCCCAACCAATCCAGCTTGTCACCTCTCTTGTATACTATTTTTTGGATTGGTTGTTGGTTTGTTCAGATGTGTGTTTAATTATTTTGTTAAAGTGTGTTGACTGTTTGGATTTGCCTCAAAACATTATAGATTTCCATTCATAATCTATAATCCATTTTCTTTACAATTTACACAATTTCTTAAGTTCACTTTTGACTCATATTGAGGCCTAAAATTATTGGCGGAGAATGCAATTTATGTATTTCTGGAATGAATATTAATTATCATTGGTGATTATAAACTCAAGCACAATCTGATATATTCTATTTTAAGCTTCAATATTGGTTTATAATGGTTTAATATGATATTATCACATAGTAATTTCAATATATATTGGATCTATAGCTCTTGACATGAGAATTGGAGATTCATTTAGATTTATAACTCTTTGTACCTTAAAAAGAACAATAAACCTTTAATAGTTAAACCTTTGTATCCCTTGGATCTAAACTCTAATATAAGATTTTGGTCATTGGTTATGTTGAAGGATTTGTTGAGATATTGAAATCTGGGAAGAAATGTAGAGGTTATACGCTTTTATCAAGCTTGGGGACTATAGGTTTAAGCTAAAAACCCATTCATAATTATGTTATCATTAAACTTATTATTTCTTCAACAACGTAGATTGGAGGTTTGCTTTATGGTTGTTCTACTTGGAAGATTTTATTCATTATTGCTTCAATCCATAGAGTTGATGATTTAAAATTTCAAAGAGTTGTGATTTATATTTCTAAAACATATTTGATCTATTTGCCAAGTATTGAGTGCTGAGAGGAAACCTTATTATTCAATATAGGTATCCAAAGTCACGTATAAGGTTACTCATAGTTTAGTGTATAACATCATCATTCTATACTTGTGGTTAAAGTCTTGATTTACATGATATTTGCTCATTTTACTTTCATAGTATTTTTCTTATATATTTTGAAGAGTGTCGATTTATATTCCTTTACTTTCTTAAACCTTTTGTTTGTACAGTTCCAATCATTATTCCTGGACTAAAGAGTGCTTGAGTTTCAATGTCCTTTCCTGCACTAGTTTGATTAATAAAATATTTCTAGGTGTGATATTTGCTTAATGAGGTAGATTTTGATTGAATTCAATGTGCATATTCTTTAGGCCAGAGTAAGATTATTCTTTTAGTCTTTACAACGAGTGCACTTTGATTAATTTGGAAACACCTTAGTTAAAGTTTTCATCCATCCCTTAATTATTTGGTTGAACACTTGATTGCTAGAGGAAAAGCATAAGGGTGTACAATATTAAAATATTATTAGCTAGACTATGTGTGGATTGTCTAGGATCTCATCCCACTTGCCTTTCAAATACAGTATTTACATTCACTTGGTCGATGCTTATGTTTTCCAGATTGATTAATATGTTAAGTTTTTTTCTTTGATTTTTATTAGTTAGATTTTAATTTTTTCAGTTTCCAATAACCAGGGTTTACTCACAATTGCTAATGGATTGCAATATTAGTCTTTATGGTTTCATTTCTAAAGATTTATTTTGCACATATGCACAGTTTCTCAACCAGCAAATAAAAGGATACCATGCCTGCATCCACAACAAGGGAATCCAGAGGCTCATACCTCCACCCTAAAAGTAGTACCAGGATTCACCTATTTCCCAAGAAGTCCAAAGTCCAGTTTCAAAGTCAAAGTTGCATCCAATGTCCAACACTTTAATCCTACGCCACTTGTCTTGCGATGAATAGTTATAAGCTCATTATTCTAGATGACACTCCCAATGTGCATTTGACTCCATTTGGCAATGCTAATGACCAAAATAAATATATCCCCTACCTTCCCTTCTCTACTACATAGTCCCTCGGGAAATCCAGTCACTGTCTTTTGTGTAGTCACACACCTTCCAAGTTTTGTTGGCACCCCCATCCCAGGAATTCCATCCCTCGACAAGATTTCCTCACATCAGAAAGTCCAAAAATCAAGGCATGCCCATGCCTTAAAACCATCATAGTGTTCATAGCATGCTCATGGAAATCAATGGACATTATTGGGTACCAGTGTCCCACAATGGCCCTACTTCTAAAGTGCTTTACCAGCATACTATTGCATGTTCCAATTTCTTTTGTTGTTGTTACTAAAGTTTGTTTTCAGTTTTGACCACACAACCAAGAATTTCATGCTTTCCTGTACCAAGCATATAATTTCCATTAGATTCAAATAAATTGAAATAACTTCAAATCATACCTCATTGGTAGCTCATCAACAAGGTACACTTGCAATCTTGTTTACTTCTTGTCACAACAAGTCAAACTAATTGTTTGATCAAATCATCATGAATAAACATATCACATCCAAGTAGCTCAAACTCAACCATCATAAATTAAAATCATGAATCGCGTGAAATCATCATAAACCATAATCATAAAGCACATGTAATCATCATAGACTAGAATCATAAAATACATCCATAATAAAAAGGAAATAAAATATCGATACTTATCCTTCATCGATCCTTACTTTTTCCTTTATTCTTTTTGTACACACACCGGATTGGTTGCCACACCCAGCAAAGACCCAGTGCCTTTCTATTTTCTTCAATCATGTACACATACACAATGTACATCACAACACATACATACGCCTACATCTGGTGTACACCACCACACAATACATACACCTACACCCGATGTACAACACAATACATATATGTACACAGAGTACAACACAACGAATACACATGTCACGATGCCACGACTATACAGTGAACATACATAGTACCACATGTACACAACACAACATGTACGACATGCACATGATACCATATGTACACTAGTACCACATGTACAACATGTACACAGTACCACCCATACACAAAACCACCTGCACAATGTGTACACAACATCACATGTACACAACACCACCTACACAACGTGATCACAATGCCACATTTACATTGTACCACCTATACAACATGTACACAATGCCATACATACACAACACCACATGCATGACATGTACACGACACCACATGTACACAGCGCCATATGCATGACATGTACACACCACCACCTAAACACATCACCATATGTATAACATGTACATGGCACCACATGCTTACATCACCACTTGTAAAATCATACACACAACACCATATGTACATACTACCACATGTACAACATGCACACAACACCATATGTACATAGCACCACATGTACAACATGCACACAACACCATATGTACATAGCGTTGCATATACAACATGTACATAGCACCCTATGTATAGAGCACTGCATATCCAACATGTGCACATCACCATATGCATACAACACTGCATATCCATCATGTGCACAATACAATATGTACACATCACCTCATATCCAACATGTACATAGCACCATCTATACCCAACATTGCATATGCAACATTCACACAACACTATATGTACCTCTTTGTACATAACATTGCATAAACAACATGTACACACACTATATATACACAACACCACATGTGCACAACATCACAAATGCAACATGTACAACACATACAAAATACTAGTACCACATGTCCAAAACTACACTATCTCTACCACGCAACTTTGTTTCTGGTGTATCTACGTCATCCATGCTTATCCTAGCATGTCATGGATCATGTTGTTTTGATTCAGATGATGTATTCCCTCAAAGTTACCTATAATAGCATAAACATAGGCATAATACAAGCATACAATATCAATTCATATCCACATGATATTGACCTCATATATTTGTCATGACTACTCTCCCCACTTGATTCCCCACAAGACGAGGAACCTCATCATGCCACTAACCTACATAAGCAATCATTTCTCCACAAGAATGATCCCTGACAACCCTATCATACAATGACATAGATACATAGATACATATACACAAACATTAGCATAAAACAATCATGATCTTGTCAGACAATGACATATATACACACATATGTATATAAACATCAGCATAATCATGATCATAACATAATTACCATAAATCATAGGTTAAGGTTAAGAGAACTCAATTTATCTGTGCACACTATGCACAACATTGAGAACAATCGTTCAGAACATAGTCAAGGCATTTGACGCCTCAAATCCATTTACTTCACCTTTCATGTTAACTTTCTCATGAATGTATTGCCATTATCCATTTACACCAATGGACAAAACTAGCCCAATCGACTATCATACTCTTGCCTTTAGTTTCCCTTATACATGAACCAGCTTCATCCAAGTATTAGATTACCTGTTGGATTTCATTCATCTCTCCTAAGCTCCATTAAATTCCTCCTTCCTAACCAATTCCCAACACCCTCAAAACATAAAAGGTGAGAACAAGAACCAAATAAGAAGAAAACCATGAAAACCAATAATAATACTACACCACAACCAAAGTAGAATTAGGGGAATTTTGAGTTCTAAAATGGGCCTCCAAAGGAAATTATAAAATAATAGTGGAAATATTAAAATAATATTAGATTACATCATCCAAGTTTAGAGGGGAAAAAAAAAACTATTTTTTCAACTCGTATTTTCAGCTTATCTCCCTATTGGTTTACTCAAATTTTGAGAGACAACACTCATTGGATGCAGAATTTAATTCCTCATCCAATGAGTACCCATGTTGCATAATTTTGATCGACCCTGCTACACAAAAAATGAGAAATATATGAAAAATGTGATTGCAGTCACATTTTTTCATGTATTTCTAATTTTTTGTGTAGTAGGATCCATCAAAAGTATGAAACATGGGTACTCCTTGGATGGAGAATTAAATTTTGCATCCAACAAGTACTCCCACTTGAAATTATAGTAAAACCTTAGGGAGATAATTTGAAAATATAAGTTGAAAAAGTAGTTTTATTATTTTATTATTTTTAAACATTTTTACATTTTTACTCCAAATATGGTGAATCATCCCCCATGGTTGACATCATCATCTTGAATCCTATTAGTTCTTATAAAGTTTATTTTGGTTGTATATTTTTCTTAGGAGGCCCATTTTAGACCTCAAAATTCCCCTAATGCATGGCCATGCACAAGACACAAATAAAACTACAGATCAAGTGCAAGAAACTCATAAAACACTGAAAGCACAAGACTAGCAATAAACACCATGACTCAATCCCATGGTTCCTAATGCTTCCAAGGGAAATCTTAACCTGAGCCTTCTTCAAGATTCCATGGAAATTTCTTTGCCATGCAATTCTCTATATCATACTTCCATAACACATAACTGCTAGTGCATGCTTAAATTAACATAACAATACAACATTTACCTTACCTTGTTGTGTCAAGCACATTCCTTGCAGCTGAAAACATCCACACCATCTCTCAAGGGACTCCAATCCTTTGACTAATCTATCCATAACTGGAACTAGTTATTATACCTTTCAAATACATATTTATGAATATAACACATATCCTCATAATGTCATACAAATTCAATGTTAAGAATACTTCATGTATGCAATTCACTCATTCGTTTGGAATTGCGGTTTTCAAACATAGCCAAAGGAAATTTTCACCCTATTCCTTTATTTTACCTTTTCCTTGTTGCAATTGAGTCTTACTATGCAATTTCACATCACCTGATTGTTAGTTATATAAACACATCAACTATTACCTTGTCAAGATAATACCAAGCATGTTTCCCTGCAACTACTCACACATGTTAGTCTCACATTCCAAAGATCAAGACATCATGTATATTAATTCAAAATCAACCTTTACCAAGTCTAGAAGCCATGTCATAATCAAAAATCAACTCATTCATTGGCCATAATACATAATGCTACAACTATCACCTACTTACATGAAAGTACATATCAGTTGTCTCAACACATATGTATTAGTAAAACCATCTTAAAACAAGACCATTTCGACAAGAAATATTATAGATGCATACTCATATCATTCAAGTAATCAAACATTCAAACAATAGATAGATGACATAATAGACACCAAATAATCAAACACAAAATATACCACATAATCAAACAATCAAGCATCAAGTATACGACATAAGAAAACTCATACCTTGATGTATCTTAAGGGAGGTTATCTTGTCTTCACAATCAATATAGATTAGCATGATATGACATCACAACATATCAAATCAAACATAAATAAGGTCATAATATCCATAACAATAACTATCTAACATATTCACATCATAAGCTCATAAACAATTGTCATTCGTGCATAACAATCACATATGCACGGTCAATCTAGATTAGTAAACCACTCTATCACGAATAAGTCGACTCATACCTGAATACCATAACCATAATCATTTGCATAGACCAATCTATGTTAGCATGATACATGTAACATAAAGATCTTAAATGAAACGAACATAACCATCATGCATATGACCATAATTCATATAACAACAACTTACTACCTTTCATGACTATATGACACATATGCATATGACCATAATTCACATAACAACAACTTTTTATCTTTCATGAATATATGATACATATGCATATGACTACACTGATCAACTAGCATTTATCATACATGTAACCATAACAACAATAAAATGAAAAGTATATAAGTAAATATAATTCTTATAACAAGCATTAACCGCATATGTGCATGCCCATCATACAAACTTGTATGGAAAACTTCTCTTACCCCAAGTTTAGTGTTGCAATCTCTCTTTGGTGATCTACATCTCCTATTCTATCTCAGTTAACACATTAGCATCATAACAACCAATAGCATCATGATGACCTAAAATGAATATAATGACCTCACCATGCATAACTATAACCATGACAATGCATGCATAATAACATATAGACATTGACACGCATAACAAATTCATATACAACTAACATGCATTCATGAAAAACACATCCCAACAACAACATCATCAACTCCTACATGGAAACACCATGACATCACTACAACCATGATCAACACCATGCACATGCAACAAGCACATGGACTACAAGCCATTAGGGGAATTTTGAGGTTTAAAATGGCGTCCTAAGAAAAATGTACAAACAAAATAAACTTTATAAGAACCAATAGGATTTCAGATGATGATGTCAACTATGGGGTGGATCACCATTTTTGGTGTAAAAAAGTAAAAAGATTAAAAAATAATAAAATAATAAAACTACTTTTTCAATTCGTATTTTCAACTTATCTCCCTAAGGTTTTACTCAACTTTCGAGTGGGAGTACTCATTGGATAAAAAAATTAATTCCTCATACAAGGAGTACCAATGTTGCATGCTTTCGATGAACCATGTAACACGCAAAATGAGAAATACATGGAAAATCATTATTACAATCAGGTTTTTCATGTATTTCTCATTTCTTGTGTAGCAAAGTCCATCGAAAGTATGCAACATTGGTACTCCTTGAATGAGGAATAAAATTCTACATCCAATGATTTTTGCTGCTCAAAATTTGAGTAAACCCATAGGGAGATAAGTTGAAAATACGATTTGAAAAAATAGCTTTTTTCTTTTTCCCCTCTAAAATTTGACGATGTAATCTAATCTTATTTTATTATTTCCACTATTATTTTATAATTTCCTTAGGAGGCCCATTTTAGACCTCAAAATTACCCTAATGATAAGGAACACATATGCAACCAACATGAATGCATGACCAACACACTGTGCATCCAGTTTGAGGGGTGAACCATGTTCTGATACCACTCTGTAACAACCTCATCCCACATTTACCCAATTAACTAGCCAACCAGGGTAAATATGTAATGAGATACCACTGTAATGGGATTCAACCTCCTAGGTGACCTTAAGGAAGTTGAATTCACAAAAACACACCACACATACCTTCCTCATCAGCAACATAACTCCTAGGAGCCATCCCAACCACTCAGGTAACTAGCCCCTGAGACCAACTGAAGTTTTAGACCATTAAACCCCTGGACACTCCCTTGATATGGGCATGCATGCATCCAGTGAATTTTCTCCTAATTTCGTTTATTTTCATAAATAAAATGTCAATTAATGTCACTTTTCCTTTCCAAAAACTTTACCATTGTCTTTGCCAATTTTCTTAGCCATAATAAACTGAAGAGAACACCCATTAGGATTTTTTTCCCACCATTCAACTTGGAATATGTGTCCCATGATCATGGTCTTACATTTTCATATTTTCATGGATTTTTAACTAGGGTTGTTACACAAGCTAGTTGGTTATGGCTCAACCAATTGTTGGGTCTAAAATGCGGATGCAAATTAGAGTTTCATTTACTATCAATCCGGGTAAGTAAACTTTGAGGATCATCCAATATATATGGACTTAGAGACAAACTAAACTAAGCTAGATAAAGAAATGCCAAAGCTCCCTTATAGGAGGTCTTTCATTGGGATCTCCAACACTTATTTAATCATTTAACAAAATGAATCTAAATACATTGTGACAAGTGTAAGAAATATTAAAGCTCCCTTACAAGAGACTATCCATTAATATTTCATCTTAATCAACAAACTATTTAAATTAATGAAATCAAACATTAAATAACAAATTATATTCATTAAAAGAAACATCAATACTTTCTTATGAAAGGTCATTCGTTAATATTTCAAACATATGAACCTAATGAAATTTACAAACAAACATAAAATGAAAGCTTACCAAAACAAAAGTGTACTTGCTAGACAATGGGGGCCCTTCCAAGGATTCACAAGCACATCAAAAGAGAAGTCAAATGTAGAATATCAAAGAAGCTCCATTTTATTTATCACCAATTGCAAATTGCAATTACAAGTTCTACATCCCAATAAATTCTAAAATCTCCACTACAATGATTCCAAATTCTAACTTCTCATTACAACTTATAAGATCCTAAGGTTCTAAATTCTAACTTCTCAATTCTAAATTCTAAATTCCAAAGTTACAAATGAAGGAGATAACACTCCTATTTATACAAAAGTTATGATAACAAACTCATAAATGTGGATCCATTATTCCCTCTTCATATTCACATATCTCTCAACCAATGGTGACAAATAACCCTATCTTCCATTATCTTCTCCATGAGGTCCATGATCTTATCCATGAGGTCCATGATCTCCTCAAATTCTAATTTGAACATAGAGTGCCACATAAGGGTGCCTTAGAAGCTTCCTTTGTACCTACATATGTCAGCAAACTCATTCTAATTGTTAGGTATAAGTATATGGATATTATTTTCTAAAGTTTAACCACAAATTCTCTTAAAAATACTAAGAATTAATAATGTTTTGGAAAACACAATGGTAACCCATTTAATGATGAAAGTGAAGTTGATGTGGTGACATGGTGGTGGAATAGAGGTGAGAAAATGTGTGAATGGAGTGAAAGTGGATGCATTTTATGGATAATTCTTAGGCCAAACACTAATCCAACTTGGCACCACTCTTGTATACTATTTTTTGGATTGGTTGTTGGTTTGTTCAGATGTGTGCTTAATTATTTTGTTAAAGTGTGTTGATTGTTTGGATTTGCTTCAATATATTATAGATTTTCATTCATGATCTATACTCCATTTTCTTTACAATTTACACAATTTCTTAAGTTTACTTTTGACTCATCTTGAGACCTTGAAGTACTGCACATGTTTTTCATGGTGAATATTGGTTAAGAATAAGATTTATGTATTTCTGGAGTGAATATTAACTATCATTGGTGATTATAAACTCAAGCACACTCTGAGATATTATGTTATAAGCTTCAATATTGGTCTATAATGGTTTAATATGCTATTATCACAAAGTGATTTCAATATATATTGGATCTACAACTCTTGACACAAGGGTTGGAGATTCATTTAGATTTATAACTCTTTGTACCTTAAAAAGAACAATATACCTTTAATATTTAAACCTTTGTATCCCTTGGATCTAAAATTTAATACAAGATTCTGATCACTAGTTATGTTTAATGATTTGTTGAGATATTGAAACCTGGGAAGAAATGTACAGTTGATACGCTTTTATCAAGCTTGGGGACTATAGGTTTAAGTTAAAAACCCATTCATAATTATGTTATCATTAAAATTATTCTTTCTCCAACAACATAGTTTGGAGGTTTGCTTTATGGTTGTCCTGCTTGGAATCTTGTATTCTTTATTGATTCGATCTATAAAATTGATGATTAAAAATTTCAAAGAGTTGTGATTTATATTTGTAAAATGTATTCGAGCTCTCTACCAAGTATTGAGTGTTGGGAAGAAACCTTATCATTCAAGCTAGGTATCCAAAGTCTCGTATAAGTTTGCTCATAGTTTGGTGTATAATTTCATCATTCTATACTTATGGTTAAAGCCTTGATCTACATGATATTTTCTCATTTTACTTTCATAATATTTTTCTTATATATTTTGAAGAATGTCAATTTATATGCCTTTAGTTTTTTTAAGCTTTTGTTTGCAGGGTTCCAATTTATATTCTTGAACTAAAGAGTGCTTGAGTTTCAATGTCCTTTCCTGCACTGGTTTGATTAATAAAATATTTCTAGGTGTGATATTTGCTTGATGAGGTAGATTTTGATTGAATTCAATGTGAAAATTGTTTAGGACATAGTAATATTATTCTTTTAGTCTTTACAGCGAGTGCACTTTGATTAATTTGGAAAAACCTTAGTTAAATTTTTCATCCATCCTTTGATTATTTGGTTGAACACATGATTGCTAGAGGAAAAGCATGAGGTGTAGAATATTAAAATATTATCAACTAGACTGTGTGTGGATTGTCTAGGATCTCATCCCACTTGCCTTTAAAATATAGTCTTTACATTCACTTGTTCGATGCTTATGTTTTCTAGATTGATTAATATATTAAGGTTTGTTCTTTAATTGTTATTAGTTAGGTTTTACTTTTCTCAATTTCCAATAACCAGGGTTTAATCACAATTGTTAATGGATTGCAAGACAAGTCTTTATGGTCATTTCTAAAGATTTATTTTGAGTGCAGAATTAGAACAGGAATTAACTAATGCAAGAATATTAAGGTATGAGTAGTTTATTGACAGATTAGGGTTTTGTTTTGCAGGTTGCTAGAATATTTCTCTAGCATTTCCAGTGTTGCATCTCAAATTCCATGGACATTGGATTGAAATTAAATGTTGGTCCATTATATAAACGCTATACTGCACCCAACATTTTGGTGTCATTATCGGGGAGGAACTTAGGGAACTGACCTTGGTAACCTACTATGGTTTGGTTTGCTCTTTACCTAGTTTTCTTGCTAGATTTTTTTGTTTGTTTCTTTCCTAAATATTTTATTATTATTTCTAGGGTGTTGTAGGAACCCCCTTATCTATATCTATATATCTATATATATATATATATATATATATATATATATATATATATATATATATATATATATATTATATATATATATATATATATTATATATATATATATACTTATCCACATGCTAACATAGTGTACCAGTTATCTTGTTGAATAACAAAGTAAATGGTATTTTAAGGCATTTTTCACTAAGGAATTCGAGGTTAATATCAATCATCCAGTCCACCTATTTCACTAATCGGTTGGAAACAACATTCATGGAAGGAGTCTCAAATTAATACATGGAGAACCACGTCTATTTTGGGATGAAATGGCATACATCCTTACCTTTGAATTCCCTATCAAAGATCCATGAGGAGTGGTACAAATGCACAATATTCCCCCATCTTCTCTACCAAAATTTCATGGTTTGGAAAGCGAAGACCCAGACACATTCTTATTTGAGTTTGAAGTACTTTGTAGAGGATATGGTTATTGTAGTAATTCTCAAAGGTTGCAGGTGTTTCCTTTTACTCTTAAAGGAGCATCTCTTCGATGGTTCATGAGCCTTGGAGGGAACTACATTCAAATATCAGAAGACATGAAGAATGTATTCTTGAAGAAATATCAAGAACATTGCCATGCCAGTGAAGATATTTTTGGAATGATACAAGGGGAAGATGAAATTTTGGAGGACTATGTGGAGTGACTTCAATACAACCTTCAAAAATCAAAACATAAAATTTGGCAAAAGGGACCTTGAAAACACTCCTAATCAAAGGAATCAAAGATGAATTTTATAACCTTTAAATCTAATAAGATAAGGTGATGTTTTCCACTTACCATATGATGATGTTTGTGATTATGCATTAGGTATTTAAGAGGAATCTCCAAGACTGGTAATAATTCTTGAGAACTTTACCTCTCAATTTTTGAAATATGCTACAAAATCCTCTCTAAATTTACAATTGGATGACTTGCATGAAGAAAGGAAGTAGTGCAAAGAGGTTCATTCAAAAAATTACTTCCCATCACTATTAGGGTTACAACAAGTATTTCAGGAATCAGGTAAGGAAATAAATCGACCGCTAGGTATAACTCAAAACTCATCATAATTTAATACTTGGACTAACATTTATTGTTCGTAGTAGGTTCCTCAGTAGATCTATAACCCTATAGTTCCATGGTAGACATATAATCCTCCTTTGATTCAATACCCACCTTATGGCCACAGTGGCCCTTTCCCCTGAACCAGATGTTCCCACAGCCTAAAGGATGGTTTGGAGCCTCCTCTCTAGGTCAATTCCCCATGAAAACTCCATTATATGAGCCATAACAGCTTCAATTCCCATCCAATGCACCACCATTTTATCCTTCTATATGGTACAAACCATTTCTGCAACCAAACCCTAATTCCAACAATCAAGTTGCACATCAAATTAAAACAACTCTTTTTCCTACTCACTCCCCTATAGAATGTAATTGCATATATTTTAGAGAGGGGAGAGGAGTGAATTTAGAAACTTCCCCTATTACCACACAACATTTACCTAAGGAAGAAACTTTAATCCATAAACCATTAGAGGAGCAATCTATGATTGGAACTTGTTCGAAAACTATTGTTGAATCTCACCAAGAAGAAACCCTAAAATTTCCCTTAACCATTCTTGGCAATCTGAAGAGAGAAAACATCAAGTTTTGGAATACTTGTAAAAGTTGGAGAACCATGATTATGTGGGTACTATTGAAGCCTGGTTCCAAATAATTATTAGCACACCCCATTCCCTCATCATTTGAAAACTCTTGGTACCATATCAGTTAAAGCAGTTGGTTTCTCATATTCCAGTATGTATTAAAGTATACCTTTTAAACCTGAGTGCAAGTATATTTACCATTTTGTCATGCACATGGTTACACTAAAAGTACTTCTACACCTGAAAGAGATCTTCATTTCTTTAAATTAGGGTAGGGTAGTATTGAAACAATAAATGAAAATTCCATCTGAAATAAAACTATCATAGCACCTATTGGGATAGGGTCCCCACGGTCAATTTTGGGTTAGTTTAACCAATTTTTGTAATAGATTTTGTAAAGAATGTAAAGTCTCCATGAAATGTGGAAGCAGAGGACAAAGTTAAGTAAGAGTCAAAGGGGCATTAGACCCTTGTATGGGTAGGTGATAGGATGGTTTTGAGACTCACCCATGGTCTGTGGACCATGGTATTGTATTGAAATCTATATATATATAGTTCATTCATAGTGATTCTAAGCATCCAAGAATCAAAGATAGAAGCTTATTGTCTTGGGAAAGTGATAAGGTAGGAAATCTCTGTTTCATGTACTTAGGCAAAAGGGGAAGGCTCCTATAACTGAGTGCATGGAGACCTTGGAAAGTCTGCAGCTGAGTGTGCGAGCCCCTACAAATGGGCGCGCAGGGTGGAAGAGTCTGTAAAGTTTAACGTTGAATATAATAAAGACTAATTATGGAACAATTTTCTTGCCTCTGTGTTTTATTCTCATTTTTTTTAAGTTATGCATTATGGCTAATGATCTGTTTCCTATGGAATGAAGTATAATTGTTGGGTGAACCTAATGATTCTTTAATATCTATTCATGAACTAAGGGATAATCTATTTCCACGAAGATAAATGATAAATCTATTACAATTTCTATTGAATTCGATAGATTTGCGCGAAGGAAAATCTAGGGTTACTATTTAGTACGCAAAAGTGGACAGTTTGCTTATTTTAGGTCTATAAAGTATGATCGTGGACCTTTGCGAAGGTCTAGAAGTTGTTTTCTTAGAGTTGCAGTAGTAGGCCATAGAACGTTACAAATCTTCACAAAGGCATATTTGAGTGACAAGGGCTTAATATCACTTATTGATCCAGGTGGCTCTAGAGACACACACAAGACAAGGAGGACTCACGGAAGCTCAAAAATCAAAGTGTTTGGATTATGCTTGAACTAGGACTAAAGCGTAGATCACGTCTTCCTGATCGTGGCGGTGTGAACAGTTCGTCAATCCGAGTCTAGATGCGAAAGTTAGATGCAGTCAAAGTTGGATTGACTTTTTGATGACTGGGAAGCTTAAGGAGGCTACAATTTCGACCGAAGCCAGCCACCAGATTCTGGCAAGCTCTAGCTGGATTCTGGGTGAAATTGTGGGGTCGTTAATTTGACTCCATGGCCTTAAATTCCAAAATTTTTGAAGTGGTTTTATATAGAAAATAAAAAATAAAATAAAAATATAATGTTGGGGGCTAGGGGCCACCAACCCCACCACCCTCCTATGCACCATATATTAACATAAAACCATGTATTACGGGGTGGACATGGGCCACTACCAGTGGACCCATCCCACGCTCCAACACCCCTCACCTTAATGCATTAACGATGCCATATATAATGCTAACAGCACGAGATTATGGGACCGGTGGGGGTCGAACCCGCCCAGCCCATGTGGTTGGCCCCCAAGTAGGCAGCCCCAAATATATATTATTGTGCCAACAACCAAAACAATAATATACCAAAAAAACATGCACCCAACGTTAATGCAATACGCGCCCGGTTAAACTCATTTTCTTTTGGTTAAAAAATAACCATAACGCATAAAAAAAAAAAAAGGAGGGGTGGGGTTTGACCACCCGACCCCTCCTCAACTAACGCCTTTATTTAAACATTGTGCCAAACCACTTACATTGGTATTTCCACCCTAAAATTAATATAAACCCATAATTTCACCATTGCACGTAGTTCGAGATAGAGATGGAGGAACTAGGAGTGAGCACGCAAATTGAGGCGAATTAATTATTTTTAATGCAGAAACCATGATTCAACACCTCTCATCGCCACGAATGCAATGGCGATGTAATTTTCTCCATCATAACTCTACATATTTCAGTCATTTTTCAAAATGCATGTGGAACCATGATTGTTGCAAAAACAGGGAGCAGAACCATGAGCCTTGAAATTTCCCCAAGTAAAATTTTGCCATGTCGGAATACAGTCAAGTTTATACTCGTTTTTCACGGTTTTTCATGGGGATCACAATGGAGAGATCATATTCACCATCTAAGTTGGAGATTTCCAGTCCACCCATGGAGTAGAATCTTTGAGGAATCTCAAGGGAATCTAAAAGATTCCTTGAGCACCAGATTCTCAACTTTTCAGAATTCAGATTTTGGATAGTCAATTTTGCACTACTCGACACCAAAAATCTGATGGTGCATTCAGATTTGTCATTATATCATTTCATTTTCTAGCCACTTCTCTAAGTGCCAGTGTAGATGTCCACATTCATGTGTGAGCAGTGATTTTCATGTGATCGATGTCGTGAGATCGATGGTCCAAACAACTTCAACATTTTTACATCCGCTTCTGCAGATGATAGTTGGTTGTGAGGTATATGATGTGTTCACGTACTTCTTCTTTATGCATTGTGCTACACAAATCCTTGATTGACGTTGATGCAGGATCTTATTTATTACATGTCTTCATGATTCCTTGCTTGATGTGATGTGAAATCTTCTATGTGATGTACTTGCTATCATGATTCATCATGCTATGTGTTAGGATCCCTTTGTTGTATGTTGTTGGGATACTCTTGTTGTCATCATGCATTTTTTGCATTGAGATCCCTTTTATGCCATGTTGGCGGGATGTTCATCATGCATGTTTTTTTGTCATACTGATAGGAGTCTTTTTGACTGAGAGTTCCAGTAGTGGAATATCTCTTAGAGCCACTCCTGCATGAGGGAATTTTCCTTGTATGATTGAAACATCATCTCTTGTGTACATCATTACTATTGACAGCACTTAATGCAACGCCCTACACCATCTTAACACCAGGGCTTGGAGACGTAGTCCCTCCTGGACGAACTCTGTTATCAACGCTTATGTTTTCATGTGTTGATGATTGTCTTGTTCCTCTTCCTAACAACATGCACATGTATTCATTTATGTTCTTTTGAAAATTCAATTTAACACATCACTAAAGTAAAAGGTCTTGGAAGGGTCCTTTGTCAGACCCAAACTTGGATCAAGTGGTATCAGAGCAGTATTTGCGTTGATGTGAATTACAGCATGAACAATGGAACATGTAGTGACAGAGGATGAAAAGCGATGTACGAGACCATGCTCAACATTTAACTCTACAGAAAGAGACAGAGGAAAAGGAGCGAATGCAGCTTCAGTTGCAAGCCATGAAAGAGGCCCTGGAAGAACTGAAGTAAAACAAACATAATCTTCAAACGGAGAACATTGAATTGAAGATGTGTTTACATAAAGAGAAAGAGGAAAAACAAAGTTTGCTACGACAACTGCAAGCAAAGTACAAGCCCTTAGAAAAGATACAGCGAGACCCATGTGAGGTAAAAATTAGCTCTCCATCTTCATGTATGCATCATGATGATGATTTCGTTGTTTTTGAAAATCATACCACAGGAATTGGCTCCAAACTGTTAAAGAGAATGGGGTATGAAGGAAAAGGCTTGGGCATTAATGGCCAAGGCATTGTCAACCCCACCCAAGTGGAGGAATTACCTTATCGAATAGGACTTGGGTCAGAAAGGAAGTTGGGGAATGCGCCGCGGAAATTAGCAAACCACCAACAATGGATGATGAGAAACCCTCATCAGTTCTTTCCAAATCGAAAGAGGAGGTAAAATATGTTGATTTCCTTTCGGTTTCGTCTTCACATAGTATGATTTCTATTGGAGATTTGGAGATCCCAATTACAGGGACAAACATGAGGCTCCTTACAAGGATGAGGCACGAGGAGGAAGAAGAACTTAGTGTTAATAACCAAGGCATAACTCAACCTTTGGAGGTTGTGGACGAACATCGATTTGTAGGCTCAAGATACACTAAAGGAGAATGCTCGAAGGTATCAGATTCGTCTGAGGCATCATCGAAATTGTCAAGGAAAGAGAATAATGGGAACACATCCCCATCATCACATGGCATTGCCCATTGTAGGGAGAGAGCTAAGGCAATCTCTCATCACCATACTGACATTAGAGATAGCAAGGGAAGGTATAACCACTTTCATTATTCGAATGTTCATTTTGATTGTAATCATGTTGTTAGAAATGAAAAACATGGCATCAAAAAACCTGTACCTTTTGTGGATTCCATAACCATACATTTTATAAGTTTTGGAAAAGAATGGCAGCACTCAAAAGGATGAGGCATGAAAGACTCTCTCAATAGCATGAAAAGAAATAGGTTAAGCAGATATGGAGGAAGAAAACCTACTGCAGTCACTGTGACAAAAATGGCCATCAAAGAGCCACTTGTTGGAGGCTCCATCCAGAGCAGCGCCTTAAAGACAAAGCATCAGTGCATGAACCAAGTGAAGCAGTTGGTCGACAAGAAAAACCACCTCAAGAAGGTGACCCATTCACATTGATAAGTGAAAATTGGTTTCTAGACATGTTGTCGTTTCATGGTCGTTCTTTTGTAAATAATTTGTTGCATTTTAAAATGTAAAAGTGATGATGTGTTTTCCATCACTTATTTAGCAACAATGGTGTCTGGTCTTATTTTGTGTCACACTTTGAACTGTGAAAGTGATGTCATGTTTCCATGTCAAAGAAAAACAATAGTGCTTGGCCTTATGTATATAAATCATGTGTTGCAGTGATGATGTGTTTTCCATCGCTTGTTGAAGCAACCATGATAAGTTGGCCTTGTTGTCGTAGTTGGAGTATTACGTCCATCTTGATGTAAACTTGACCACCGAGTATGTATTATAAACTCATGGAGAGTGTGGGATGTTTGGGTCATTAGTTGGTCATGTCAATCAAGCATGTAATTTGCAAACAATGTACTACAGGTTGCAAAGGTAGCAGGTGTCGGCTCGTCGCTTAAGGCTCCGAAGAACAAAGGTGAAGGAGATGGAAGCAAGGCCTTTTCAGGATGTTTGTGATGTAGGTAGGGTATAGAGAGAATTACAGATTATTTTTCATGCTTTTGGAGGATCAAAAGCTCTTTAGTGGGGAGTATTGATCCAGGTGGCTCTAGAGACACACACAAGACAAGGAGGACTCAGGGAAGCTCAAAAATCAAAGTGTTTGGATTATGCTCGAACTAGGACCACAGAGTATATCTCATCTTCCTGATCACAATGGTGTGAACGGTTCGTTAATCCGAGTCTGGATGCAAAATTTAGAAGCAGTCAAAATTGGGTTGACTTTTTGATGACTAGGCAGCTTAAGGAGGCCACAATTTTGACTGAAGCCAGCCACCGAATTCCGACCAACTACAACCAGATTCCAGGCGAAATTGTGGGGTCGTTAATTTGACTTCCACAACCTGAAATTCTGAAATTTTTAAAGTGGTTTTATATATAAAAAAAAAAAAATTTAAAAAATATAACGTTGGGGGGGTGGGGGCCACCAACCCCACCACCCCCCTATGCACCATATATTAACATAAACCCATGTATTAGGGGGTGGGCATGGGCCATCGCCAGTGGACCCGGCCCACACCCCAACACCCCCCACCTTAATGCATTAACAGCGTGATATATAATGCTGACAGCAAGGGATTATGGGACCGGTGGGGATCGAACCCACCCGGCCCACATGGTCATCCCCCAAGCAAGCAGCCCCAAATATATATTATTGTGCCAACAACCAAAACCATTATATACCAAAAAAACATGCACCCAATGTTAATGCAGTACGTGACCGGTTAAGCTCATTTATTTTGGTTAAAAAATAACCATAATGCGTAAAAAAAAAGGGGAGGGCGGGGTTTGAACACCCGACCCCTCCTCAACCAACGCCTTTATTTAACCATTGTGCCAAACTACTTACATTGGTATTTCTGCTCTAAAATTAATATAAACCTATAATTTTAGCATTGCATGTAGTTCAAGACAGAGATGGAGGAACCAGGAGCAAGCACGCAAATCGAGGCAAATTAATTATTTTTTAATGCAGGAACCATGAATTTTGCAGGAGGACCAAATTTTCACTTTGTCAGAATTTGACAAATTTTATATGGATTCAACACCTCTCATCGCCACGAATGAAATGGCATTGTCTGTTTCTCCATTACAGTTTTGCATTTTTCAGTCACTTTTCAAAATGCACGTGGAACCATGATTGCTGCAAAAACAGGGAGCAAAACCATGAGCTTTGAAATTTCCCCGAGGTAAAATTTTGCCATGTCAGAATATAATCAAGTTTATACTTGTTTTTCACAGTTTTCTGTGAGGATTGCAATGGAGAGATCAGATTCCTCATCTGAGTTGCAAATTTCTAGTCCACCCATGGAGCAGAATCTTTGAGGAATCCTTGGGGAATCTAAAAGATTCCATGAGCCCCATATTCTCAACTTTTCAGAATTCAAATTTTGGACAGTCGATTTTGCACTACTCAATGCCACAAATCTGATGGTGCATTCCGATTTTTCATTCTCTCATTTCATTTTCCAACCACCTTTCTAAGTGCCAGTGCAGATGTCCACATTCATGTGCGAGCAGTCATTTTCATCCGATCGATGCCATGAGATCGATGGTTTGAATAGATTCAGCATTTTGACATCTGCTTCTGCAGATGGCCTTTGGTTGTGAGTTATATGATG
Organism: Pinus taeda; assembly: GCA_000404065.3. Taxonomy (NCBI): domain Eukaryota; kingdom Viridiplantae; phylum Streptophyta; class Pinopsida; order Pinales; family Pinaceae; genus Pinus; species Pinus taeda. The sequence continues at coordinate 39,468 of APFE031682327.1, read as the reverse complement.
TGTTCACGTACTTCTTCTTTATGCATTGTGCTGCACAGATCCTTGATTGACGTTGATGCAAGATCTTGTTTATTACATGTCTTCATGATTCCTTGCTTGATGTGATGCGGAATCTTCTATTTGATGTAATTGTTGTCATGATTCGTCATGATATGTGTTGAGATCCCTTTGTTGTATGTTGTTGGGATACTCTTGTTTTCATCACGCATGTTTTTCATTGAGATCCCTTTTATGCCATGTTGGCGGGATGTTCATCACGCATGTTTTTGTGTCATACTGATAGGAGTATTTTTTACTGAGAGTTCCGGTAGTGGAACATCTCTTAGAGCCACTCCTGCATGAGGCATTTTCCTTGCATGATCATGACATTATCTCTTGTGTACGTCGTTACTATTGACAGCGGTTAATGCAGTGGCCTACACCATCTTGATACCGGGGCCCGAAGACGTAGTCCCTCCTGGATGAACTCCGTTATCAATGCTTATGTTTTCATGTGTTGATGATTGTCTTGTTCCTCTTCTTTACAGCATGCACATGTATTTTTTTATGTTCTTTTTAAAATGCAATTTAACACATCATGAAAGTAAAAGGTCGTGGAAGGGTCCTTCATCACAACCGGACCTGGATCACTTATCACGCGATCTCTGGATGCAGAAACCTAATTCTAGCATCCCCCAATACTGCCTTGGGTGAGACTACATCTTGTACTACGCGGGTTGTTGCTGAAAGGGCTAGTATTTAGGGTTTTATTGGTTGGCGCGAAAAACTCTAAACCTGGTCAAACCCCCTTAAGCCAACAAATGGTTTCATTGTCAGGACAAGGATCTATCTAAGAGATGTGTGATAAATGGTTTCCTACAAAGAAATAGATTGAAAAGTGGATTGACCAAAACGTGAACGCATTCACGGCTCAAGATAACAGGAGCCCTAAATTACCTGAGTAGTGGTCTCAGAGATACTTATACACAAACAAGACTGATGCTTTCTTCTATTTCTTCCCTGACGAACTACACGATTGGTTGTCTAAATTGGTCGATAGTCAAGGAACATGGATGCTTGACATTCCTATAGTGTGGACTCCTAAACTGGTGCTATGTCTAGAGGCATAAAAAAGAAATATCATGCGGGCTGTGGATTACTAGACTGATCACACATTGGGAGGCTTTTTGACTTATTTCACGATCGATAGAAATGTCATCTATAGAGAAGTGGAATGATGACTCTATAAGGATCTGCGAGGTAAGCATTTGAAACCATTAAAAACTTGGATTAAAATGTTGTTATTTGAAAATAGGGTTATGTAGTTACCTTGATGTTTGGGGCTATGCAAAATGGGAGATTCTTTGGAAGAAATGAAGGATCAAGCTCAGAATATAGTCTGATCATTGAAACCCCTTCAAGTGATGACGAAGGAATGGTGTTGACTGCGTTGCAAAGTGTAGTTCAATTAATTACGTAGGGTATCCTAAGGATACCTCATCCATCCATTCCACCTCCACCTCCACCTCTGCCTCATATACCTACACCTTCACCTCCTCCACCTCAACTTCCACCATTCAACATGGTGAACGTGATGAAGATGCTAATTTTTAGAGGAGTAGGGAGCGAAGATCCCGAACAGTATGGTTTGTCACAAGAGTTGTATGGACAGAAAAACAGATTACAAATGATAACATCAAGAAAGTGAAGTTGGCCACAGCCTTACACAATCGTGCATTAATATGGTACATCAAGTATTGCACTAATAACCCACTACGATGTTGGAAAATACCCAGCAAGCTCTGAATAAGGAGTTTAGAATGCCTAAGTCAGAGGCGTAGTCAGTGACTGAGTTTAAAAAATTTGACAAAAGGTAGATGAGACGCCTTGGGATTTCAATCAGAGGTTGAAATGCATGATTAGGTAAGCCAATATGATAATTATAGATTCCCAGCATCACAACTAGTATATAGTGTCACTCTTGTCGCACTTAAGAGTACCTCTACCACAGCAAAAGATAGCAACGCAAGCGGAAGCTTTGGAAATTGCAATGAGGCTGGATTCCTCACCCATACAGGATACGAACCTTGGAGTGAAACAGATTCACTCATAGCTGGAAAGCATGCACTTGGAATTACAGAGCCTGAAGAAAGGAAAGGAAGCCTAGCCGGAGGTGCATGCTGAAGTCTGGTGTTTAAAGTGCAAGATTCATGGATAGGATAAGGACCATTGCTCGATTTATAAGAACTGTATTATGGGGAGGGGTTGTTCCCCTGAAACCAAAGGATAATGTTGGGCCAAGGGTGGGAGCTGCATTGTGGTGCACTATCTGTTAGGTTATAGGATAGCACGTGACTAATAACTGAAATTTACTATAGAAGTTTGTACATACCCCTCAGCAGTTGTTTTGCAATTTTTGTAAATTTGTGGGACATGATGAACATCATTATAGGATTTATGAGCTGATGATGGATAGAACCCATACTTATTGAATGCAAGTAGAGAACCAGCCTCAATATTAGGGTGCAGGAGTAGTGCGTGCAAGATTCCAAGGCTGAGGCCGAGGAAGAGGGGGTGGAACTAGTCGAGGGCATAGGCAGGTAATCTGCTATAACTATGGCGAAGCAGGCACTTCGCATGAGATTGTACGAACCCCACACATTTGTCATGTCAGTATTTTCAACAGTTTGACCATGTCATATAGGAATATCTGGTCCTTATGGTGAAGAAGAAAGAAAAGAAGGTGCAGCCCTAGGAACCTACGCAGAACATTCAAATGATGAGGGCAGAGCCCCACAAAGACAATTAGAGCATAAATATAGTGACAAGAAGTGGTATGGCCACTAACGCAGATAAAGGCAAGCAACATGAGGATAATAGGTGGGTGCACAAGGCTGCTGAGAAGGAAGTAGACTTTGATCTTAATCGCGCTAATGAAACCTTCATGGAAGCGAAGAAGAACTTCACTGAGGCCTCTACCTCAGGAAGTCAGGAGAAAATGCTAGAAACTAGTGTGACGCAAGAGGTAAATCCTTCAGTACTAGCTACCTTTCTGAAGACCTATTTGAAGTTACTATGTGATAATAAAGTAGTAGAAGGGTTGCAAGAGTTAATTGAAAAGTGCACCAATAAATAAAAGACTGCGACTGAACAGCACATCGTGATGAAAATTGGTAAGCACAAGAAGTGCACGGGGTGTGAGATGAGGCTAACTGCACAAATAGGTGAATATGAAATGGACCAAGTAATATTGTATCTGGGGTCTGATGCAATTGTATTACCTAAGAAAACATGGGAAAGAATGGGGAGACCTATGCTACAGCGGTCTTCTATTCAGCTGCGCATGGCAAATCAACATAAGATTATTCCAACGGGGTGCTTATATGGTGTAACGGTGGACATTGAGGGTGTAAGCACACTAGCTGACTTTGAGGTCATTGAAATAGTGGATGATAGTAAACCATACCCTGTGTTACTAGGAATTTACTAGGCTTTTGAGATGGATGCAGTAATCAACTTGAAGAAGTGGAAGATGAAATTTGAAAGGAAGTCACTCAGGGTTGTAGTGCCACTAGACCCTGCAGAAGGAGCATGTTATACTGAACTTTTTCATGAATTTGTGGAAAGTGATGATGATCTAGATCAAATATACAAGATCACAGTGTGAGATTAATATTGGATCAATCCTATGGCCGATGGACAAATTGTGTGGGGCAGGGATAGCTCCTACACCTCAGATTTGGATGAAGAGCTTGAGCATTGGCAGAATCGGTTGCATGAAGTATCTACACTCCGTTGCAATATGATGACAAAATAACTACGATGTGTCTGGACTGAGGTAAAGAAGCTTCTGCATTTTGATGGTTTGATTGATGTGGATCCATTTTTAGATGAATTTGAAAGGTAAGTACTGAAAGAACATCACTTCCAAGCAATGGAATTGGCACTACGCACTATGCCTGCCTATTGATGGGGTACGTATAAGAAGAACTTCATTTGATGGAAGGAATACAGAAGAATGATGAAATTAAGGTTTGGGTATGCTAATACTCAGATGAAAAAAAATACAGTGGGAAGGATGATACATGCGATAATTTGTCACTATGGACTAAGGCCTAGGGAACAAAACCACAACCAGAATGGGTGCACATTTTCTATCATACCATAGATACAATTCCAATGAACTAGTATTTAGAGATGGAGATTTGCCATGGGACAGCTAAATGGAACATCTTAAGGGAGATTTTTCTATTAACTTTTATCTTTGAGGATCGGTTTGAGTGCATTGATGAAGCACTCTAGGAGTTAAAAGCAATGATATTCAGAACACCTAAGGAACTGGTAGAATGGGCTCAACCAGATTGGACTACACAGTTATACCATGTGCTAGAGTGTTACAATGTGATTGTTGAAGAAGAAGAAGAAGACCCATGGAATATTAACATTCCAGAGACAGAAGAACAACGTGAAGTTGAAGGACCGTAAACTACGAACTCGAATATATCCAAACCTTTGAAAACTAGACAAGTAAATATTGGATCTAAAGCAAATACTAAGTTCGCAAAGATAGGATACTATTGGCATGAAGATACGGTTGATAAGGTACCTGAGCTATTGTGTGAATATCAGGATCTATTCCCAACAAAGTTTTCAGATTTGAAATGGATCATCAGAGATTTAGGTGTTATGAATATTATGTTGAAACTGGATGTGAAGCCCATTAAGCAGAGACCTTATCGACTAAATCCAAAATATAAAGAAATGGTGCACCAAGAACTAGATAAGATGCTTCATTCCGATATTATTGAACCAATAGAGGAATCTGATTGGGTAAGCCCGATGGTGGTCCAAGAGAAGAAATAGAAAGGTGAAATATGAATGTGCATAGATCTAAGAAAGTTGAATGATGCATGTGTGAATGATATATTTCCAACACCATTTATCGATGAAGTATTAGAGAATGTTGGCGCACATGAGGCTTATTCGTTTACTGATGGTTTTTTGGGATATCATCAAATAAATATTGCGCCGGAAGATCGAAGCAAGACAACCTTTGCATTGAAGTGGGATGGCTTCCAATATACAATAATGCCATTCAGATTGAAGAACATGCCTACAAATTTTCTCCTAAGTAGTAATCACGGAGTTCAAGGAATTTATTCATAAATTTTTGGAAGTCTATTTTGATGATTGGACTGTGCTTGGATTGGTGAAGCACCATGTTTCAAGTTTGTGCCTTATGTTGGACACATGTTGAAGGTATAAGATCGCGTTGAACTTGAAGAAGTGCATATTTTGTGTGCCCTTTGGAATTTTTCTTGACCATGTTGTATGTAAGCAGGGAGTGATGGTGGACCCTGTGAAGATTGTTATGATTGTAAATTTGGAAGATCATAGGAATGTAAAATAGTTGTGCACAACATTAGGGCACATTGGATATTATAGGAAGTTTATTAAGGCATATGCTTAGATAATTGTGTCAATGGAAAATTTATTGAAGAAAGATGTGATGTTTGGATGGGATGAATATTTTCAGTGCAGTTTGGATGTCCTGAAGGAAAAAATGGCAATTGCACCTATTTTGGTGTTTCCCGATTGGAAGAACGAATTCCATGTACATGTAGGTGCTTCTTGTCTTATGCTAGGTGTAGTATGAACAAAGGCAGGTGAAAGAGAGATTGACCATCCAATAGCCTTCGTGAGCAGAAATTTATTCAAGGCTGAGAAGAATTATTCCACTATAGAGCGTGAAGGGTTGGCGATGGTCTATGTGCTGCAAAATTTTCAACATTATCTGCTGGATGGAGACTTCAAAATGTATACATATCACTCTACGCTGAAGTACCTGGTCAATAAGCTTGTGTTGGGGGGGAATATTTTCCGATGGTTACTATTGTTCCAAGAATATGACTTTGAAGTAGTTGTGAAAAGGTTGAGTTTATATCAGACCATCTATCACGGATTGAAACGAATGAAGAACCAAATATCTTAGAGGAAGGACCGTTAGATGTACAACTCTTTGGGGTGTGCATTGCGAATGACCATTTTGCTGATATCATTCAGTTTTTAACCACAGGCACATCTCTAAAAGCTATTCGAATCAACAAAAGAAGGAATTAGTAGTCCTATACGCATATTTTTTAGTGATTGCGGGTCACTTGTATAAGATGGGAACAGATGAAATACTGTGAAGGTATGTTCCTGAGTTTGAACGTGCTAGTATCCTCGCTGAAGCACATGGAGGAGTGGCATGAGGTCACTATGCAAGAAAAGCAACTGCGCAGAAGATTTTACTCACTGGGTTATGGTGGCGGACATTACACAAGGATTCTAAGGCATACTACAATGCATGTGATGCTTGCCAAAGGATGGAGAAGCCTTCGCAAAGAGATGAATTTCCTTTAAATCCTCAAGTTTCACTGCAGGTATTCAATAAATGGGCCATTGATTTCATAGGTCTAATACAACCACCAGGTAAGAAGATGGGCGTGCAGTATATCATTACTGCAATTGAGTATTTAACCAGATGGGTGGAAGCGCAGCCAGCAAAGGATTGTACAGCTGCCACCGCTGCGAATTTTTTGTTTGAATATGTCTTAACGTAGTTTTGATGCCCTAAGATATTGATGAGTGATAGGGGTACACATTTCTTGAATGAAACAATAAGTGCGATGCTTGAGGAATTCTAGGTGTATCATCAAAAGAGCAAGCCCTATCACCCACAGGGGAATGGAACAGTGGAAGAATTTAACAAAATATTGGAGAATGCATTGACAAAGGTCTGGAATGCGCAGAGGAATGATTGGGATATGTGCATACTAGCAGTGCTATGGGCATATAAGATGACCTGCAAGAAGTTGACAGGCCAAATCTATTTAGGTTGGTCTATGGGATTGAAGCAATGATGCAAAGGAGTATATTGTACCAATTTTATGTATTGTAACATTGACAGAGATGGCGTATCACGAGACCTTGGAGGAATGGCTCGCGGAACTAATGGAGTTAGAAGAGGACCACTTTCTTTCAGGATTTCACTAGCAAGTGCAAAAGGAACGCAAAAAAGCATGGCATGATAAGCATATCAAGTTGTGCACTTTCAAGTTGGATGATTTAGTGCTGCCATATGACAACAAGTTCACAAAATTTCTAGGGAAAATTCAAATAGAATGGTTGGGGCCATATGTTGTTAAGGAAATCACGGATGGTGGCATAGTTCAACTTGTAAAGCTGAATAGGGAACCATTCCTACGAAAAATTAATGGAAGTAGGTTGAAGATATATACAGAGGATCCTACCCCTGTGCAATGACTACATGGTAGCAGGACAGTCTTAGTAATCAAGGCAGCTACAAGGGATTGTGGAACTATAAACTATGCTACCTAAAGAGGAGAAAATCATAGTAGGAAGGTTGCGTGACAGAAGAAAGGAGTGCATAAGTGAAGCTGCACTGGAGGAGCTCTGCCATGGAGGATGGTGTCGTGCAGATGGATCCAAAACTATCAGTTGGAGTTACTATTCACGATTTGATGGAAAAAATTTGTTAAGAGGAGCAGGTAGGCACCATTTATGGTGAATATCTTTGAAGATCTATTGCCAAAGATGCATTTATGATCAGAAATTAGAGGGAATGGTCGGATTTCAATTCCAAACCTTCTATAAATTGGTCATGTTGGTCCGTTGAAGAAGACTTTGCATTATGACGTCTATGTATGAGCGCTATTGTTGTCACTATATGAATCATAAGGTTTGGGAGGACTTAATTTCTAGTACGACATTCACAATACTGCCTAAAATTAACCAGAGGTTATTCTCGTGCAAATGTCTACTCCAATCAATTCCGAAGCCATTGTTTCTCAATCAGAGGGCCCTGAGGTTGTATCTATGGAAGTTGTGCCCATTGTTCCTATAGGGTTGAGGTCGTCTAGGCCAATGAAATCAGCTACAAAAGAGAATTAGAAGAAACTTGCACCAGTGATACATTCACCGAGGAAGAACCTGGAGGTTTGGTAGAATAAGAATAAGAATAAGAAATCAGAGAAAATTATGGAACTGGAGGACGAATAATTCCAAGGAGTGGAGGAATAGGATGTTGAGGAGGGCAAGCCTATCAGATGGCTCCCGGATTATATCCCTCTATGGAAAGGAAAGGCAAAAGTAACGAAAGACTCTGATTCTAGAAAGTTTATGGTTTCGACGGCCCTATTACCAAAATAGGTTGAATTTGAAGGTGTGGTCTTAGCATGCATTCTCTCATTTGGCTACTCACAAATACATAAAGAATATTTATTACAAAGAAATTGGGGTGACACGACTGGAGCCCATGAAATGGGTTAGAGGTGTTGAGCAAGCTAGGCGTTGCACATGCTTTGCATACAACATTTTCACAAAGCAATTATCAACACTATTTGTGTACACCAATTTCTCGCATTGGTGCATGATGGGTGCTTATGGCTCAGCGAACCCATCCCAATCATGATATTCTCATCCATCAGATTAAAAATATGCCTTATAAAGGAGAGGGCCCTGCCAGGGAGTTTGGTGGGAAAAGTGGAGAAAAGGAGTTCACAAATACAATGAAAGCTGAATTTGGTTTAGTAAAGAATTCATGCACATATTCTATCCACTCCATTCAAGACCTGGCGGTTCAATTTTCTACCCAGATCTTAGCAGGGAATATTATGAGGAAATGTCGTGAGAACGAAGTTCTGGCGCCTGTAGTGTCATTAGTTGCCCAATGGGTGAAGGGAGTACAATACAATTGGGTGCAGTATTTGTGTAAGGAGTTCCTCACGAACTGTTGCAAAGCACAGGAGGACAGTAATCCCTTCCACTATATGTGGCTTTTGTTGCTCATTGTCTTAGTAGCATGGTGATTACTGGAAGATTGTTAGTTTCCTCTGCATGCAGAAGATTTACCAAAGACAGTCAAGCTCACTTTGCTATGGGCAACAAAGGATCGGGAGAGGATCAAGGAGTCAAATATTTTTTGGATTTTAGTGGAAATGGATCTTTGCACAGTAATCAGCTAGTGGCCAAGGTTGCCTCCAACCTTGTTCGAGTAGTTAAGGGCCTTCATAGAGTTCAAGGTCAATTTCCACATCGTATCAATCAGAGCGTAGAATGACCCTCAACATATATGGAAGAAGTTGTCATACTTAGTCTCAAAGACTGATGTGCAGGAAGTTGTGGGGTGTTGGCCAGTAGAGTGGCTTGAACCTAAGACCTTGCTACAAGTACCAGTAAGGTTGTTGAGAGCTCTGTTGTGTAGACGACCACTACATAGAAGTGAAAAAAGGCAGCATAGAAGGTTGTGCAAGCTTTGGCTTAGCAGAAAAAGAAAGAAGCTACTACTAGGGCAGCTGCAGAAAAAAAGTGCAATGTGAAAGCACCTGCTGAGGCAGAGTGCACTGGCACATAGGAAGTCAAAGCATAAACTGCCCAGCATAACGAGGAGTAAGAACTGTCGGAATAGGGTGGAGATGGAGGAGAGGAGAATATCACTCCCTTCAAATTGAGGAAGCGAGGTAAGGAGACAACTGTCGAGCCAGGGAAGAAGCACAAATATGACAAACAAGCGTGCATAGACCCAATGATCCTCACAGAGGGGGATCTAGATGAGATTGGAGACAAGGTAAAAGACACCACAACAGAGTTGTGGCAGAAATTTGAACAGCGGTATATGCAGACACTGGGTAGTGTCTAGAAGGATCTGTATGAGCTACAGATCCAAACAGGCCAAATTCAAGCGAGCATTGGGCAAGTGAATCTGGTGCAAGGGAGAAAGAAGGTAGTAGAGCTAGAACAAATTCTGGACCTCAAAGTCATACCCTTACTAGAAGGATCAGTCCGTGAAAAATTAAAGGAAGACCACATTGTGTTGAGTACAGTCAAAGACATTGGGGTGAACTTAGCCACGTTGCCGCTTCAGATCCTCCATGCACTACATCAAGGGGTGTCGGATGAGCTGCGGATCAGAGAGAAGAGCACTCTTGAAATGATCAGTGGATTAAAAGTAAAAAATGAGCAGAAGTTCGTAGAGAAGGCTCGGGATCTAAAAGAGAAAGAGGAGTTGCAAGCAAGAAGTTAGAGCTTGGAAACAAAAATAACATGGGCGTGCAAGACAGTTCTAGAATTAAACATTCTGAAGGATGCTGCAACTATAGAAAAAATTAGGAAATTGGCTGTTGCAGTCCACATATCCAAGGATGAGATTAATAAAGTCACATTTCACTTCCAGATGAAGATCTCAAATCTACAGCTGAAGTTACAGCCAACCACTCTGCCTGAGATCTGGGAGCAACATAGAGCAGCTATCAGGGAAAACATGGCCACTTTGGATACAGCACTCACAGACTATGCGATGATATTTGATTAAGCCATGGAGTTATGGATGAATCTATAGGAGGACCCAAATTTTTAGAATCTTAACACAGATATCTAGGAGACATAGCACAAGTTTGATGAAGTTAGAGTCATTGTGCACACTTTAGTGCTAGTCCAATGCCTCGCACGATTGTAGGAAGGAAAACAGCTACAATCACATATTGAAGAGCTATAGAGGAATGAGGCCCTTCTCAAGGCCAATCTATAGCCATGGAAAGAGGAATCATGTCAGCTTACTCTATCACTTTAGGAAAAGTTAAAGACATTACAATAGAAACAAAGAACGATGCACCTAGCAGTAGGGCCTGACGAAAGAAAAGTTGGTAGAGGAAGTGTAGTAGGCCACATACAGAGTTATGTTGATGTAGAAGCATTGCAGGTTAAGTTCAGTGGCCTACACACCAAGATCGAGGTGCCAGCTGAGTGACTCGAGGGCAAGTCACCATATTTGTGTTGGGGGCTTGTTGGGATAGGGTCCCCATGGTCAATTTTGGGTTAGTTTAACCAATTTTCATAATAGATTTTGTAAATAATATAAAGTCTACAAAATGTGGAAGTGAAGCGCGAAGTTAAGTAAGATTCAAAGGGGCATTAGCCCCTTGTATGGGTATGTGATAGGATGGATTTGAGACTCACCCATGATCCACAAACCATGGTATTATATTGAAAAATCTATATATAGTTTAGTCATAGTGAGTCTAAGCATCGAAGAATCGAAGATAGAAGATTATTGTCTTGGGCAAGTGTTAAGGCAGGAAAGCTTTGTTTCACGTACTTAAGTGAAAGGGGAAGGCTCTTAGAGTTGAGTACATGGATACCTTGGCAAGTCTATAGTTGAGTGTGCGGGCCCCTATAGCTGGGTGCGCAGGGTGGAAGAGGTTGTAAAGTTGTATGCTGAATATCATAAAAATTGATTGCGGAACAATTATCTTGCCTCTGTGTTTTATTCTCATTTTTGTTTAAGCTATGCATTATGGCTAATAGTTTGTTTCCTGTGGAATGAAGTATAATTGTTGTGCAAACCTAATGAATCTTTAATATTTATTCATGAACTAAGTGATAATCTATTTCTGCAAAGATAAAGGATAAATCTATTATGATTTCCATTGAATTGGGTAGATCTACGTGAAGGAAGATCTAGGGTTACTATTTAGTGCAAGAAAGTGGACAGTTTTCTTCTTTTAGGTCTATAAAGTTTGATCGTAGACCTTCACAAAGGTCTAGAAGCCATTTTCTTAGAGTTGTAGTAGCAGGCCATAGAACGATATAGATCTGCGTGAAGGTAGATCTGAGTTACAAGGGCTTAAGATCACTTATGATCCAAGTTGGATCCTAGAACACTCTCTAAGTTTTCATGAACTCTTTAAAAATCATGCCAAAGTTTCAAAGTCTTATAAAGATAACGCTTATCAGAGATATCCTTGTAACAGTTGCAATTTGTGATTGGCGCGAAGCAACGAGGACCGTCGGTCAAGCGTGCAGGCCGTCAGCCCATGGTAACGCGCTTTATCACAAATTAGCAAATCCAAAGGCCATTTTGAGAAATGGGGGTAGTTTCTGATATGCGATTATCCTGGACCCGAAAAATCATAAAGTGCAATAGATATCGTTCTGATTCCGTCAGAAGCGAGGTCCCACAAAAACCGGCAGGATATCGAAAGGGCTTTGAGCGGCAAGCAGTTTCAACTGAGTCCCGACCGATGCCATACAATGGTTGCCACGCATCCGGCAGAAGAGAGGGAAAACCACTCACATTGAACGGATAAACATCATGTTACTTATCTGCCCGATATGGATGATGACTATAAAATTTGGGCGCTCTATATCAACGACAGAAACACGTTCTGATGGATGACCAGATTTGACAAGGTTAACAAGCAGAGTTGTATAGGATTGAAGTTCAATACGGACGATGCATTGGAAAAAGGTCATGTTTCATGGGAATTCTTGGAGTTAATGGAATAAATAGTCGTTTCAAACATGTCTAAGATAATTGACACTCATTCGTTATGAAATAGGTGGCCACCTCCTTGTGAGGTGTTACACAGTGACTGATTACGCAGAACAGAGGGATTCAAATAGACAGAGGCAGCGGAATCGGAAAGTTGGGAAGTGAAAACGAACAGTCAGAAAGTAGATTGGCTTTAAAGCCATAAGCTGACAAAGAGAACAACAAGTAGTAAGTTAGAAGCAAAAAGCTAAGAGCAGAGAGAAGAATCCAAGCTGACCTATAGAAGTAAAGACAACATTGAGCTAGAGTTTAGACAGAGACAAAGAGAGTCAGAGAGTCTGTGCACTCAAGAGAATGCTTGAGAGGTTCAAGCGTACTCCTTTGTAATGCCTGTTGTGTATGAATCTCAGATTGGGCTCATGCTACTGTGACCAATAAAGGTCCACAGTCAGTAAAGAGAGTCTGTGTACTCCAGAGACTTGGGGGATCCAAGTATAGTCTTGCTGATTTATATCTATTCTGTGAAACTCAAATTGAGCTCATTGTTGTAAAAACTTTTCTTGAAAACATAATAGAGAGGCCACCACTAAAGGCTAGACCAGGAGACGTAGCCCAGGAGTATTGGGTGAACTCCTTATTAAACTTGTTGTGTTTATATGTTTTCCTGTTATGTTTTCCTTAACTGCTTCATTTCCTGTGTATTTCACAATCTTATCGATCCATTGCATAAAATAACATAGGTGCATCCATGCACATAATTTTTTAATACCTTAATTGTTTGTCTTAGATCCATATTAGATCAAGTGGTATCAAAGCACTAGGTTGCTAGGTTAGACAAGCTTGTGCTGGATTTTTTTTTGTTGAATGCTAACTAGAACAAAGCTCAAATTAGGAGAAGGAGAGTTGATTGAAGCTAACCCAAAAATTGGAAGAGTCTATCCTAAGAGGAAAATGGCAGAAGAAAGTCCCTTGGAATCAGACTCCCAGTTCATGGACAGTTTCATGACCATGAGATCCATGGTAGTGGAAATGTATAGGGAATTTAAGAAAGGTCGAAGTGAAGATTCTTCAACTTCCCAGCATGACAAAGGAGTAGAAGAATCTCTCCTAAATGACCATTCTAAAGGAAAAGGGAAAGAAGAAAAACTTCCCACACCTCTTGATAGCCCTGAAAATAAAAAGAAGAAAGCATATTTAATTAAATTAGATGTTAAATTTGATTTGTCAATATATGATGGAGAGTTGAATGCAAAGAAGATGGATAATTGGATAAGACAGATTGATGTATATCAAAAGGTGTAGAGCATTGATTCAAAAAGAAGTAAGATTCAGCTGGCCATCCTACACCTTGGAGCAACTACTTTAGTATGGTGGGAAAGCAGAACACAAGCTGACATGAAGAAGCATGGTAAAATTCTTTTTGTCTGGAGTGAATTTGTTTATGCAATTAAAAAACAGTTATATCCACTAGCTTACATGCAACAAGCTATGATGAGTTGGCAAACTCTTCGCCAAATTAAAGGGCAAAGTGTACAAAGTTACACCCAAGAATTTAGAAAAAGAGCTTTGATTCTAGGAATTTCTTTAGACTCACCTGAAACTCTACTGAAGTATATAGGTGGTCTACACAGCTATTTAAATCACACCATTCTCATGTTTAATCCTACTAGCATAGATGAGGTATATGTTCAGTCTACACATCTAGAGGCTAGAGGCAAGAATGTGAACCCAGAAGTTGGGGGATCATCAAAACCCACTCCAAGCAAGAACAAGGAAAAGAGAAAGCAGAATTGGAAAGAGAGGAAGATAAATGTTGTACAAAAGACCAAGCCTTCATGCACTCATTGCAAGAAGGATGGGCATGATGATGAACACTGCTAGATTCTGCATCTGAAGTCAAGGCCCAAGAAGTACGATGGAAAAAAGAGGAAGACTACTGCAGCTATTCAGAAGGATTTGGGGTCAGACTCAGGGGATGAAACAACAATCACAGCCACAGGTATAAAAGGTAAAAATTCTAAAGCATCTACTAGTAATTCTACACAATCTACTGATAACGAAGAAAATGAGAGGAAAAGACATGAGCTTTTTCATATTATAATTATTTCCAAGCATCAAAAGATTGATACTTTGTTTGGTAGTGTCTCACAAGTAAACTTAATTTCTAAAGCAATTGTAAATAAGTTGGTATTACTAACCACACTTCGCCAAAAGCCATATCAATTAGGTTGGTTATGTGATAAAGCAAAGCTACAAGTGACTAGACAATGTAAACTTAGGTTTTCTTTTGGGTCAGCATTTGGAGATGAGGTTGAGTTAGATATTGTTCCCTTGGATATATGTGGGATTGTTTTAGGAAGTCCTTACTTATATGATAGAAAAGCCATATTCTATAGAGTTGAAAAATAAGTCTCAACTCGTTAAAGATGGAATCGAATATATTGTAAGAGCTCATAAACTCAAAAATAATTATACTCTCATAAACTCAGGGCATATGAAAAGAATTGTAAATTCATGCAAACAATTTTTACTGATGGTTGTAAAGGAAAAGAAACCTGATAAAACGAATGTATTTGAAGGTTGTAATGCTAAACAACAAGCTAATTTAGAAAAAGTTGTTTCAGAATATGATATGTTATTTCAAGAACCTAAAGGTATTCCACCCAAAAATGAAATAGTAAATGATATTAATTTGCAGTGAGATGCTCCATTCCCTAACATCGGAATGTATAGGTTGTCTGCTTTAGAGAATGCATAAATCAAGAAGTAGGTATAGGAGTTGCTCAAGAAAGGGTTCATAAGACCTAGAACACCACCATGTGAGTCTCCAATTGTCTTGGTGAGAAAGAAAAATGGCTCATGGAGAATGTGCATTGATTACCGAGCACTAAATAAGATAACGATCAAAAACCGTTATCCCCTTCCTCGCATAGATGATCTATTAGATCAATTGAAAGAAGTTGTTTACTTTTCCAAGTTGGAATTGCATAGTGGCTACCATCAAGTCAGGATTGCAGAGCAAGATGCATGGAAGACTACTTTCAAAACAAAGTAGGGATTTTATGAGTGGTTAGTTATGTCTTTTGGCTTAACTAATGCTCTTTCTACTTTCATGAGAGTAATGAATGATGTACTCAGGCCTTTTATTGATGATTTTGTCATTGTATATCTAGATGACATTCTTATATTTAGTAAAACATGGGAAGAACATTTGAAGCATGTAAAGAAGACTCTAGATGTTTTGAAAAGAGAAAATATTTATGTTAAGCTATCCAAATGTGAATTTCGCAAAACATCTTTGAATTACTTGGGTCATATTGTAAGGGGTGGTGAATTGAAGATAGATCCCTGTAAGGTTACAGTCATTGTAAACTGGCCTAAACCCAAATCTGCTACAAAATTTAGAAGCTTCCTAGGAGTAGCACAATATTGGAGAAAGTTTATTTCTAACTTTTCCTTGATTATAGCTCCCTTACATGCTTTAACAGGATTTAACAAGATGTTTTAGTGGCGAGGCAAACAGCAGAAAGCCTTCGACACCTTGAAAGAAAAGATTAGTATAGCACCATATTGGAGTAGCACAATATTGGAGAAAGTTTATTTCTAACTTTTCCTTGATTATAGCTCCCTTACATGCTTTAACAGGATTTAACAAGATGTTTTAGTGGCGAGGCAAACAGCAGAAAGCCTTCGACACCTTGAAAGAAAAGATTAGTATAGCACCATATTGGAGTAGCACAATATTGGAGAAAGTTTATTTCTAACTTTTCCTTGATTATAGCTCCCTTACATGCTTTAACAGGATTTAACAAGGTGTTTTAGTGGCGAGGCAAACAACAGAAAGCCTTCAACAC
The DNA here is from genome assembly GCA_000404065.3 of Pinus taeda. Classification (NCBI taxonomy): domain Eukaryota; kingdom Viridiplantae; phylum Streptophyta; class Pinopsida; order Pinales; family Pinaceae; genus Pinus; species Pinus taeda. The sequence goes on along the minus strand of APFE031682327.1, from coordinate 23,301 downwards.
CTTGAAAGAAAAGATTAGTATAGCACCAATATTAGCACTACCCGGTCTTTAAAGACCCTTTTAGATTGAAAAGGATGTCAGTGACTATTGGTGAGCACCAGTACTGTAGCAATAATGTTGCAACTCCTGGGGCTTCCTACTTTACTTTTATCAACCCTGTTGTTCGTAACAAACTTGGAAGTGATGGTGTTATATGCACAAGTACTAGTTCACTACAAGATGTCACTTGGTCAGCTGGCACAAGATCACTAGGAGCTCAAGCCAACTTCTATGAATTCTAGAAGAAGCTTTAAATGTGATGAAAGAAAGGAAATCTTACTCTATAGAGGCTATTCTACTTGTAGAAAGTGAAAGAAGACTGGAGTGTAAAGCAAAACCTAGCAAACCCTAATTTACCAACTAACTCTACTTTTGCATAAAGATAGATGAAAACCTATGAAATGAATGTCATTACCTACTAAGGAAGAAAACTACATCTATTCAAGCTATTTCTAGAAGGGAATGGAAAAGAAACATCCATTTGGACTTTTATGTATTTGCATGTAATTTATCTGTTTGTGGATGTGGCAACGATTAGGTGGCGATGGAGGGAAAATTTGGGTTTTGCAGAGGTGCAGGAAGGTGTGGAGGGGTCCTAGGAGGCCTATGGTAACCTTCTAGAGGCTTTCTCTGCAATTGGACTTCAAAAAGTCACTTACAAGAAATTCTACAGGAGGTTGTAGGGGATCTATAGGAGGATCTACAAGAGGATTCCGAGGGCTGTTTTTAGAGGTTTTAAAGGTGGAAAAATGGTGGGAAAGGGTATATGAAGATTAGAGGGAGGTGTTGAGGTGTCTGAATTTCATCAAGGAGGATTAGGAAAGAAAATGATGGTTGGATTTGTTCAAGAGACGAGAGGAAAGCTTATGAGAAAAGTGCAGAAATTAGGGTAGATTTTTGAAGGGCTGTGAATGACCTATGAAACCTGTAACAAAAGAGATGGTGATGGATGCTTTATTGATTTATTATGAGTATAGGTGTATTGTAAGAGAGTTGCAAATCACAATACTGAAACTGAGCAAGAAATGAACTAGTTGTACCAAAAAACAGAACTATATCTCATGTTAACCTAAATTCTGATCTAGGAAAATAAATTGCTGAACAATGTTATATGGAAAGGAAAGCATGGGAAGAGATTTATTGCATAAATAGAAATGAACATGGAAAAATGGATCTAAAGCAAAGCATTAACCTCTAAATCAAACTATAGCACTAGAAATTGCATGGAGGAAGCAAAACTATGTTTTTGTGGTAGCAAGGGTGCCTTAACCTCAGCTCATGGTCCCAAAGGGAGGAAAGGAGGTCAAGGCTCTATTGATGGCCTTTTTGTATCTTTTTCCTATCACTATTTAACCTACTTCAGCAAACTAAAATGGAAACAGCTATGTAAATCACCAAAAGTAACCTATTCTAACCAAGGAAGAAATTTATCTAACAGAAACTAATTCATGAACTGAAACAAAACATATAAATAAAAAAACAAGAGGTGATGGGCAGCTTGGGTTGGGCCCTAACCCAAGAGCTTCAGCCCTCTAAAAGAACTCAGTGTTGGAATAGAAAATATTTCATCTCCATTATCAAAATAATAGTCACATTACATAAATTGTTCACAAAAGTAAGCTCGAAATGAGCTGAGCAAGAGCTGCATCAAAAGTGCGAAAATTTGACTAACATCCAACTCCCTAATGAGGCCCTAGGCCTCTTTATTTATACAACTGGGGCTCCCAACAGCTCCCCTAAAATCAAGGAGGCTTGGCTCCCAAAACTTGAGATAGACAGTAGTTATTCTTCACTTTCTCGACTGCCTTTTTGATGCATTGATGTGGTTGCTTGTGCTCCAAGCTTTCTGAAGGAGAACTCAAAATAGGGTGTCATAAATGAGGGGGATAGACTCCTAAAAATCCTCTCCCTTGTCTTTTTCAAATATTTTATGCCAAATGCTCATTAAACCTTTGACTTTGTCTCCAAAATTGACCAAAAATCTGTATTAAGCACACATTAGACTTCATGGCAAAATGACCAACCCAACTCACTCTATTAGAATAAATATAACAAAAAACATGCAATAAACTAATGAGAACGGTGGATTTAGCTAAGTTAGGAGGAAAAATGAGCCCATGTAATTACCCATTTATGGGGCTCATCATCACCCCCTACTGAATTTGTTGCTCATACTCTGAGCAACTAGTCCATCTCCTCATCTTTGATGGCCCTGATGGCCTCCTTGACATCCCATGCTTCTGATGTGATCTCTTCTTCTTTGTCATGGAACCCTACCTTTTTGTCCACCTCTTCCCACTGGTGTTGCTATTCTTCCTCTTTTCTACCCTCTAGTAGGCCTAACAGTAGTGGCGGACTTAGTTTGAGGCCCATCCAATTGACCTTCAAACTCTACATGGAGTGCTTGTACAGTGGCA
>APFE031682327.1:0-17053 GCA_000404065.3 Pinus taeda | reverse complement strand
TTCAGATCTCCCTTGACACCTTCTGTTGCTTCTTGTAGTCCTCCTGCACCTACAATACAATTCGAAATTCATTTTTCTTTTTCATTTTCTCTATTTATTTTTTTTGAAAACAACTAGGGCATCTCAGAGAGGTTTTCACCCTAATTGCATGCCCTGGGTGCCTCCAAGGGAGGTTTTCACCCAAGGATCTTATTCTTTTTCCTCTTTTTTCTTTCCAACCCATTGACCGCCTCATGGAGGTTTTCAATCAATGATCCAATCTGAGCTGCCTCCAAGGAGGTTTTCACCTTAGATATTTATTTTTCTCTTATTTTTCATTTTTTCCTTTTTTCTCTCTACCCTACCCTACTTGAAAAAGAAAATCACTTTTAAGTATAATAATACTTCCAATGGAGCCATGTGCACATCAAGATGATAGAAAAAATGATGTGGAGGCTGGAAATGTATGCGTTGACACATATCCAAATTTCAGAGACCGAATGATTTGACTTTGAAGGGATCAAGAATATTTGAGGAAGAGAGTGATGCTGCAACTTAGTGACTATCTGGAACCATATATCAATATAGTTGTGATGTCCTTGGTTCTTCTACTAACCTAGATCATTCTTCATGTCTTCTTCTATCATGACCTTCATATCTTCTTCATTTTTCGGATTTTTCTCTTGAATACATGGAGGATTTGATGGTAACCATGAGGGAGCTCTCTTGATCTTTGATTTTGATGTCTTATGTTCATCAAGTGTAGCCTATGGTTCTTTGATCTTCTCTTTTGCATCTTCTTCTGCTGGATGTGGTCCTTTAATGATATCAATATAATCTCTTTTTTACAATCCTTTTCCTGAGCTATGGTGAATACCATTGAACTCAAGAGGAGTTGTTTGAAAGTGTTGTACCTCAGCATTGTAAATGGGTTGAGCTACTCCGATGTGTGGATTTGGAAATGGTGGTATGGGTAGTCCAGTGGGAGTGTATATTTGAGATGGATGTGGATGGAGTTGTGGTTGGGCAGGTGGTGGAGGAAAAAGAGCGGGAGGAGAGTTGTATTGGGCCTCCACCCCTGATGAGATGCATTCCACTGAGGTTGTGGCTGAGTATAGGATTAAAATGAATGAGCAGCTAGTTGGGCATGATATTGATATGGAAAGGATCAAGGAGGAGGTGTGGACCAGGAAGGATGAGTAGGAGGGCCCTAAAAAACTATGAGAGTGACTTGGTTTGGGGTGTAGTATGCCTAAGGTGTCCCTTGCATCCCTTGCTGATATGGTCTAGGTCCATGTGGCCTCCTTTGGTCTATGTAATAGATCTATTCAGTGGCTCCTTCAGCCCCTTGTTATACAACTTTAAGTCTGGGCAAGAATAGGCACTTATCTGTAGAATGATTTTCTTCACAAATTGAACAAACCCTTATACAGTTCAACCGACATTCATTCCTAGGATGCCTCCTGGTGCATCTAGGGCAAAAAATGGAAAAAGCCCTCAATGCTTCCTCTTGTTTCCTTTTGATATGTAAGGCATCCATTTTCATGGCAAGAATCTATAACATCTCACTCTTGAGGTCTTCCAGCATGCTTCCAATTTCACCTTTAATGGATGAATTGGAAGAAAAGGTATTGCTCCCAACATTTCTGTTTTTAGCCATTAGCTCCAAAGGAATGTTTTCTTCTTCTTCTTCCCCTATAGATTCTTCAAATATGTCTGGTTGTTCACCTAAAGGTTCATCTCGATCACTGCCACCAAAGAAGAGAGAAAGGTGGCTTTGTGATATGGTGGGGGTGTTGGGTAGGAATTTCCCTTAATTATCTCTATTCCTATGAGGCATGAAAGGAAATCTCTTTCTGGGTGATTTTGTCTTTTCTGCTTGTACCTGCAAAACTGAAATAGATTGAACAAACAAATTGCAACTACTGAATGAACTTGTTGAAAGGAAATTGCAGAATTGAAATGAAAGCAGGGAAATGACTAATCTACTTTTACTGAAATGGAAATTGTAGAATTGAAATGAAAGCAAGGAAATGACTAATCTACTCTTGTTGAAATGGAAATTGTAGAATTGAAAGGACTAATCTACTTTTGTTGAAATGGAAATTGCAGAATTGAAATGAAAGCAAGGAAATGTAGAAATTGAAAGAAACAACTATTCTACTTTTGTTGAAATAAACTACTTAGCACAATGTAGCAGTAAAAAATAAATGAAAGGCAATAATCACAAAATACTCTTACTCTTCCCCGACAATGGCACCAAAAAGTGGTGGGCACTAGTATTGCAGCAATAATGCTGCAACTCCTGGGGCTTCCTACTTTAATTTTATCAACCCAGTAGTTCGTAACAAACTTAGAAGCGACAGTGTTGTATGCACAAATACTAGTTCTTACTACAGGCTATCACTTGGTCAGCTGGCGCAAGATCACTAGGAGCTCAAGCCAACTTCTATGAATTCTAGAAGAATCTTTAAATGTGATGAAATAAAGGAAAGCTTACTCTACAAAGGCTATTCTACTTGTAGAAAGTGAAAGAAGACTGGAGTGTAAAGCAAAACCTAGCAAACCCTAATTTACCAACTAACCCTACTTTTGCATAAAGAGAGATGAAAACCTACGAAATGAATGCTATTACCTACTGAGGAAGCAAACTACATCTATTCAAGCTATTTCTAGAAGGAAATGGAAAAGAAACATCTTTTTTTATTTTTATGTATTTTATGTGAAATTGTTATGCATGTAATTTATATGTTTGTGGATGTGGCAGCGATTAGGTGGCGACGGAAGGCGACTTTGGGTTTTGCAGAGATGTAGGAAGGTGTGGATGGGTCCCAGGAGGCCTCTGGTAACCTTCTAGAGGCTTTCTCTGCAATCAGACTTCAAAAAGTCACTTAAAGGAAATTCTACAGGAGGCTGTCGGGGATCTACAGGAGGATCTACAAGAGGATGCCGAGGGCTGTTTTTAGAGGTTTTAAAGGTGGAAAAATGGTGGGAAAGGGTATCTAAATATTAGAGGGAGGTGTTGATGTGTCTGAATTTTATCAAGGAGGATTAGGAAAGAAAATGATGGTTGGATGTTTTCAAGAGACAAGAGGAAAGCTTATGAAAAAAGTGTAGAAATTAGGGCATATTTGTGAAGGGCTATGAATGACCTGTGAAACCTATAACAAAGAGATGGTGATGGCTACTTTATTGATTTATTATGAGCAAAGGTGTATTGTAAGAGAGCTGGAAATCAAAATACTGAAACTGAGCAAGAAAATAACTAGTTGTACCAAAAAACAGAACTATATCTCATGTTAACCTAAATTCTGATCTAGGAAAATAAACTGCTAAACAATGCTATATGGAAAGGAAAGCATGGGAATAGATTTATTGTAGAAACATAAATGAACATGGAAAAATGGAACTAAAGCAAAGCATTAACCTCTAAATCAAACTATAACACTAGAAAATGCATGGAGGAAGCAAAACTATGTTTTTGTGGTAGCAAGAGTGCCTTGACCTCAGCTCATGGTCTGAAAGGGAGGGAAGGAGGTCAAGGCTCTGTTGATGGCCTTCTTGTATCTTTTTACTATCACTATTTAACCTACTTCAACAAACTGAAATGGAAACAGCTATGTAAAACACCAAAAGCAACCTATTCTAACCAAGGAAGAAATCTATCTAACAACAACTAATTCATGAAATGAAACAAAACATATAAATACAAAACAAGAGGTGTTGGGAAGCTTGGGTTGGGCTCTAACCCAAGAGCTTCAGCCCTATGAAAGAGCTCAATGCTGGCTCAGAAACTATTTCATCTCCATTATCAAAATAATAGTCACATTACATAAACTGTTCACAAAAGTAAGCTCGAAATGAGTTGAGCAAGAGCTACAACAAAAGTGCAAAAATTTGACTAACATCCAACTCCCTAATGAGGCCCTAGGCCTCTTTATTTATACAACTTGGGCTCCCAATAGCTCCCCTAAATTCAGGGAGGCTTGGCTCCCAAAACTTGAGATAGACAACAATTATTCTTCACTTGCTCGGTTGCCTTTTTGATGCATTGATGTAGCTGCTTGTGCTCTAAGATTTCTGAAGGAGAATTCGAAGTAGGGTGTCATAAATGAGGGGGAAACCCTCCTATAAATCCTCTCCCTTATCTTCTTCAAATATTTGCTACCAAATGCTCATTAAACCTTTGACTTTGTCTCCAAAATTGACCAAAAATCTGCATTAAGCACACATTAGACTTCATGGAAAAATGACCAACCCAAGTCACTCTATTAGCATAAATATAATTAAAAACATACAATAAACTAATGAGAATGGTGGATTTAGCTAAGTTAGGAGGAAAAATGAGCCTATATAATTACCCATTTATGGGGCTCATCAACTATGCCATGGGAGCAATGTTGATGCAGCACGGTAAACCCATATGTTATCATTCTGAGACATTTAGTTTTGTAGTAGTTAATTATCCCACATATGATAATGAATTTTATGCATTAGTATAGAGTGTGAAAAAGTGGAAACATTATCTAATGGGAAAAGAGACAGTTATACATATTGATCATCAGCCACTTCAATATTTACACTCACAAACTAAGTTGCAGCAATCAAGACACTATAGGTGGATGGGTTTTCTACAACAATTTCATATTGTCATCAGATATAAAAAGGGCAGACACAATAAAGTTGTAGATATGTTGTCCAGACCAATCATAAATGCATCTACTATACTTAAGCATAATTCAGTATTGCATGAAAGCTACATTGAATAGTATGCTCAAGATATAGATTTCAAAGATGTATATGCAACTTTAAGTCATGGAAAGCAAGTAAAAGAATTGGATTATCATGTTAAGGACCGACTCTTGTATCATTTTAAAAATTATGGATTCCTCAAACTGAAAGAGTAAAGATAATTCGAGAAGCACACACTTCTCTAATATCATGTCACTTTGGTGTAAGTAAAACAGTGGCACAGCTACAAATATTTTGTTATTGGCCAAAAATGAATGAAACAACTTCTAGATATGTAATAGGGTGTACCATGTGTGCTACGAGCAAGCCCAACAATAGAAAACTAGGCTTGTACACTCCACTACCAGTTCCTTCTCATTCTTGGGAAAGTGTTTCCATGGACTTTGTTGGGGGACTACCTAAATCTAGAAAAGGTCATGACTATTTATATATTATTGTGGATAGGTTCAGCAAAATGTGTATTTTAATACCTTGTAACAAACAAATTATAGCTGAACAAACAGAAAAGTTGTTCTTTTAGCATGTATGGGTTCATTTTGGATTACCCACTTCCATTGTATCTGATCAAGATTCGTGGTTTGTTGGGAAATTTTGGTCAAGTCTGTGGGAATTGATGGACACCAAACTGAAGAAGAGCACAACCTTTCATCCACAAACAGATGGCCAAATAGAGGTGGTCAATAGGACAGTGATCTAGTTGCTCAAAGGCTATTGCAACAAGCATCCCAAGCTTTGGGATGAAAATTTATGTTATGTGCAACATGCTTACAACCGAGCTAAACATTCTTCTACACAAAGATCTCCTTTTGAGACTTGTTTTGGTTTCACACCAAGGTCTCCCTTAGATTTTGTCTTTGGTAAAGACGTAGTGGTTGATGGACATAGTGATGTGGACAAGACAACCAATTTCATTGAACAAATCTAAGATATTCACCAGGAAATATAGAAACAGCTAGAAAAGAGCCAAGCCAAGTACAAGGCAAGGCATGATAAGCATCAGATTGAGCATAGTTTCCAAGTTGGTGATCAAGTCTAGTTGTATATCAACAAAGATATAATGTAGGGTGAAGGTAAGAAGCTGAAGCCGATAAGGTATGGACCTTTCAAGATACTTGAGAAAATCGATGAGAATGCTTTTCACCTTGATTTTCCAACTTACATGCACATATATTCAGTAGTTAATGTAGAAAGCTTGAGACTATTTGAACCTTCATTAATTGAAGATCCGGAAGAGTAGAGTCAATTGCCTTCTATTGATTATCTGTTGCCTGAATATCTCAATGAATAGAAGGAAGATATAGTTCTAGACAAGAATGTGAGGACTATGCATAGAGGGGATGTTGAGTACATCAGGATTGGACTCAAGGACTCAAAACTAAGAAATACAAGATGGATAGAAATTGGGCAAGCGGGGGATCTATATCCTCACTTGGTTGATGCTTAAAAACCAAATTTTGGTGGTCCAAAATCTTTTTCAGTGGGAAGGTCATGATCCAAATTGGATCCTAGAACACTCTCTAATTTTTCATGAAATCTTTAAAAATCATGTCAAAGTTTCAAAGTCTTATAAAGATCAATCTTATTCGAGATATCCTCGCAACAGTTGCAATTTGTGATCAACACAGAGCAACGAGGACCATCAGTCAAGCGCACAAACCGTCGGCCCATGGTAATGTGCACTATTGCAAATTAGCAAATCCAGAGGCCATTTCAAGAAACGAGGGTAGTTTCTGATATGCAATTAGCGACAAGTCACTAATCTCATATCGCAAGGAAAACCCCTTAAAGAAGGAAAGGTCGCAAGCACCCAAAAAATCATAAAATGCAATGGATATCTTCCTGATTCTATCAGAAGCGGGGTCCCACAAAAACCGGTAGGATATCAGAAGGGCTTCAAGTGGTAAGCGGTTTCAACCGAGTCCCGCCCGATGCCATACAATGGTTGCCACGCGTCCAACAGAAGAGAGAGAAAACCGCTCACATTAGATGGATAAACATCATGTTACTTAACTGCCCGATATGGACGATGACCGTAGGATTTGGAGGCTCCATATCAACGACAGAGACGCGTTCCAATGGATAACCGAATTTGACGAGGTTAACAGGAAGAGTTGTATAGGATTTGAAGTGTGGTATGGAAGATGCATTGGCAAAAGGTCGTGTTTCGCAGGCATTCTTGGAGTTAATGGAATAAACGGTCATTTCAAACATGTCCAAGAGAATTGACACTCATCCATTATGAAATAGGTGGCCACCTCCATGTGAGGCATTACACAGTGACTGATTACGCAGAACACAGGGATTTAAATGGATAGAGGCAGGGGGACTGGAGAGCCGAGAAGCAAAAATGAACAGTCAGAAAGAAGATTGGCTTTAAAGCCACAAGTTGATAGAGAGATCAGCAAGTAATAAGTTAGAAGCAGAGAGAAGAAGTCGAGTTGACCTACAGAAGTAAAGGCAACATCGAGCCAAAGTTAAGACAGAGAGAGAGAGATACTCAGAGAGTCTATGCACTCCAGAGAATGCTTGAGAGGTTCAAACGTACTCCTCTGTAATGCCTATCGTGTATGAGTCTCATATTGGCCTCATGCTACTATGACCAATAGAGGTCCAGAGTTAGTAAAGAGAGTCTGTGTACTCCAGAGGCTTGGGGGGATCCAAGTATAGTCTTGTTGATTTATATCTATTTTGTGAGACTCAAATTGATCTCATTGTTGTAAAAACTCTTCTTGAAAACATAATAGAGAGGCCACCACTGAAGGCTGGACTAGGAGACGTAGCCTAGGAGTATTGGGTGAACTACTTATTAAACTTGTTGTGTTTATATGTTTGCTTGTTATGTTTTCCTTAACTCCTTCATTGCCTGTGTATTTTGTAATCTTATTGATCCGTTGCATAAAATAACATGGGCAGATCCATGCACATGAGTCTATAATATCTTAATTGTTTGTCTTAGATCAATATCATATCAACTTATCACATGGTCTCTGGATGCAAAAACCTAGTTCCAGCATCCTCCAATACTGATTTGGGTGAGACTGCAGCCTGCGCTATGCAAGTTGTTGTCGAAAGGGCCAGTAGTTAAGGTTTTGTTGGTTGGAATGAACAACTTTGAACCTGGGTCAGACCCCCTTAAGCCAACAACACTACTCTATAAACTGCAATTCCCTAAGGCACAACACTTTAATTCTCTATTATTATGCACTCTTGTGGTAAGTCTTTCTAAAATCAATTCTCTTAATACATCATAAATTGTAAAGTGACATTGAACATTGATTGGGTGGTTCTTCTTCATATTGTTTGGTCATCCATGGAGTCACTCAGGGGGATTTTTCATTGTTATTCTTAATACTTTCCACTTGCAAGCCAAAACCCTAACCTTGGCTTAGGAATTATAACAAGTTGTTGTCCAAGAAATATTATCAAGTTTCTCTTCAAGTGTATTGATTAAAATCCTGCTATGGTGGACCACTCCTATTAAACCCTAATGAGTTCTCATGAGAACCCTAGCATGATTAACTCTAGGAATCCTTTAGTCATTATCTGAGATGATTTCTTTAAAATGAGTCTTTAGGGTAGTAAGACCAAGAAGTAAAGATTATTCATTAAAAACATTTCATGCCATCCCTTACTCTTAAGGAGTAGATTTTCCTCCCCACCTATTAAGAAACCTATTTAATGTTGATCATAATCAGATTTTAACATAAAAGGATTAATTAAGGGACAAGAGGTCTCATTACGAGCCAACCTACCATGATCATAGGTCCTAACGATAATTACATTACCATTACTGGTCACCAAGCCAAGGAAATGGCTTTTAGTTGAAAAGTTGGAAGACAAGAGGTCTCATCATGAGTGTGATTGTTCATTCTTGTAATTTCTTGTGAATGGAACTGTCGTTAGTTGGTTACCAAGTCACGATAGTTGTCTTCAGTTAATTTCTAAAAAAATGTAGATTCCTTCTATTGACTCTGAATCTATATCTAATAGATGATACACATGCATTTCATTCGGTTAAATGGTATCCATGTCGAGGCTATAGATGTCTACTGGTAGCAGGGCCATGCCTATGGTATTAATGTTATATTTCCACTATGATTTACTTGGTCATTTTTGTCTTTCCCTAAACCCATTATCATATATCTTTGAGAAATTATTTAAGATCCTTCCAGTAATGTGCTTTAGAGTTCTATATTTCATAAATAAGAAATTTTTCATGGAAGTTGGACCCTTAGTGCATGTGATTCACTTTACCCAAACAAGAGGAGCTTCAACTATATGCTAGATAATGGTAAGATGGTCACCCCAGGAAGGTATCATTTGGTTATCTTTGTTTTTCCATTTTCCACCTATATTTAATGCCATGGTTTTCAAATTATGTCACTTATTTAAAATGAGGTTATTGAGATGAAGAACTACTAATTAGGGATTCTCTTGAGATGATTTGTGGAAATTTTGATGGTTGTTTATTTCATGATAACACTACCTTTGCAATGACAACATTGTTAGCATTCCTTTGGTAGCCCTGGAATTAGGTACTCTTTTGAAAATAATAAAGGTCACTATTAACATCAATGAAAATTTGTTCACAGGTATTTCTTATTAATCCAAAGGAAGTTGACATGATATGACACTTACCTACATCCTCTTACTTAATTAACCCTATAGTTTAAGTCAACACATCATGACTCTAATAGAGAAACCCTGGCCCTTCAATTTTGATTAGCTTTGGTCTCTGCTAGACATTTTTCTTGCATGGGGACATGCAAGATGATTGGCATAGGGAGGTGTCAGGCCCCATAATTGTCATATCTAATTCATATTTTTCCTTATGATTATTCACATTTTTATCTAATTTCTATCTATATTACTATTGCTTTGCACAATTATTGGGCTAATTTGTTATTATTTGATGAGTTTCCTTTGTTTTAATGATTTAAGAGTATTAATATGGGATTATCACTGATGATGTTCAATGTAATTGTTTATTCCTATGATAGGTGAAGAGCTCTCATTCATCTAGCTCAATTCATGTCCATACAACACTATTCCTGCACCCTTGAAGGTTCCCGCACTAAGAAAATATTTTGCATGTTGTCTTTGACACTTTTCACATATTTAGCATGCCAATGTTCTCAAGAAAACATATGGAATTGCAAACAAACAATTGGCCAACCAACTTCTACATGAAATACATTTCTGTCTACACTAAAGAGTAATCAATTTGGGTCTTTCATAGATCGACACACTTTCAGGAAAAACCAAAGAATCTTTTTGTCAAACATAATTTTTTAACACCTCCACATGATTTTAAATGCACCCAAGTCGCATGTGTGGGCTTCTAGAAGCAAAATCAACAAATCTTCTTAAAATTCACATAGTTTTCAAACTGCCAACTTTCACCTCAATTTTCATCGAGATGGAGGTGAATCTCGAAATTATGGCTTAATGGGTTTTTTCCCAGTATATAAAATTATCTAAAACCCAAAACTTTTCCCAAAATTCGCATTGGTATAAGAGATATGCAATATTATTTGAGGTTTTTTTGTAAAAAAATACATTTTTTCCAAAATTATAAAATTATGCCCAAATTTGCAAAAAAAAATGTAAAATTATGTATCAAATCTGAATTTCCTTGACTATATTATTGTTTTACTAGGTAACCATTGATGTAAAGGATTATCAACTAGATTTTTAGCTTCTTCCATGTGATGTAAAGGACTAAACTTTGATATAATACAAAAGCTTCTATGTCATGATCTTTCTAATCCTTTGTGTATTTAATGTTTACTTGCATCCTATGATTTAGATCTTTTTTTGAGGTTGCAAGATGGTTGGTTAGGACCCAACTAATCTAGCTTGCCACCACTCTTGTACACTATTTTGTGGATTGGTTGTTGGTTTGTTCAGATGTGTGCTTATTTATTTTGTTAAAGTGCGTTGACTTTTGGATTTCCTTCTAAATCTTATATATTTGCATTCATAATCAATTCTCTATTTTATTTACAATTTACACAATTTCTTAAGTCTACTTTTGACTCATATTGAGACCTAGAATTATTGCACATGTTTTTCGTGGTGAATATTGGTGGATAATGCAATTTATGTATTTTTGGAATGAGTATTAATTATCACTGGTGATTATAAACTCAATCACACTGTGAGATCTTTCTCTTGTTTTTGATATTTTGTTATAAGCTTCAATATTGGTCTATAATGGTTCAATATGATATTATCACATAGTGATTGCAATATACATATTGGATCTACAGCTCTTGACATAAGAGTTGGAGATTCATTTAGATTTATAACTCTTTGTACCTTAAAAAGAACAATAGACCTTTAATAGTTGAAACTTTTTGTCACTTGGATCTAAAATCTAATACAATATTTTGATCATTGGTTTATGTTGAATGATTTATTCAGATATTGAAATCTAGGAAGAAATGTACAATTGATATGGTTTTATCAAGCTTGGGGACTATAAGTTTAATCTACAAAACCATTCATAATTTTGTTATCATTAAACTTATTCTTTCTTCAACGACAAAGTTTGTAGGTTTTATTTATGGTTATTCTCCTTGGAAGCTTGTATTCTTCTATTTTTTCTTGGCTCTACCCTATTCCAAGCCTTTTATAAAGGGAATATTCTAGTGGCTGACAATGTGCCCACACTTAGGACGCCTCTTGCACCGAAATGACACCACTTCATAATCAAGCACCTGAAGTCTCTCAACTCCTTTTCCAATGTTGATAGTTTCATGTAAACCATTATGGAAGTATAAACTCACAAGGATTTTGACCATTAACATGTCTTTTGTCTCCTTAAATGAGTAATCAACATCTTAAAAGATCCTAGTATTGTTTCCCAAATCTCTGAAACTCTTCTCAATCCACATATGAGAAGGTAAACCAGGTAATTGAACCCAAATGGGGACAACATCTAGTCTCTCATAGCTTGCATCAAGGAGTGGGGACTATAATTTGAACATGACCAAAGTCGAATCTATAGACTAGATTGTTTTAGCAATTTGTTCTACCTCCTCATGAGAGTTGAATTTAATATGTATCCAACCCTTTACTAGAGAGAAAATTTCAGGAGGGTTTTTTAACTTTGGAGTAATTGTGTCTTGAAGCCACTCCTGCAAAGTATGGATGATAAATTTTCACCCTCTTTCCCTTCCAACCAAATATTTCTCTACGAAATACTATGTCTGAGCTATTTCCAAGTCATCCCCTAGGATGAGGTTAAAAGCAACAAGACTTTCGACACTCTTCAAAGCCATGTTATTCTTTGTCTTAGGGCCAAACCAAATACTCACTTAGTAGGTGAAAGAGAGCCTTCCATGTTTCCACCTTCCTTATTTAGACAACCATAGACATCAATCCCTACCAATTGATCACCTGCTTCCCATTTTGGAAGAAATTTCTTTAGAAAAATACCATTGGCTAGGTGAAAAATTCCATCCACCTAATTTATCATTGAGACCTGACCAGATGCCAATTTGTGAATACCACCTTCAACCAAGGAAAATGGAAAAACCCCCACCTCCACATAAAACTCCAAATGATTTCCAAACCTTAATACTTGCACCCCATCTAGAATCAACCCCTGAGTTGAGAAACTAAAGCCTTTGGGAAAAGGGGGGTTCCAATGGTGTAAAGTCCTGGGACTCTTCTGACATTGGCATGCTACTAATCACCTGGGGTAAGGTAAAACCATAATTTACCTGTATTAAACAAAAACTTCTACTTTACAACCATGATTATTGATCGCCTAGGAAGAAGACTAGACTTCCTCTAACGAACACCCCCCCCCCCCCACAAATGATATCAACCCCCATTCTAAATTTTGCTTCATAAACAAAAAAAATCATCATCACTAGGGCTATCATAATAGTCTAACATCTTTTACTCCTCCATATTGCTAGCTCCTACAAACCCTATGACCCACCACTATCTTGAAACCATAGCTCTTGTCATCACTCCATTTTATTATTGTTGTTTAATAATCAACAAGAATGCAAAATATTACCCAAACAACAGTGTAGTATACCTAAAATGTTTAACCATTTATATGAATGTCTTAGAGAATGAAAGTTTGTGTAATCTGACATAATAAATAGACCATTAAATTTCCAAAGCCAATGTTGAAATATTAAAGCCATTGATTATTGCAAAAGGGTTTCAAAATTATGAAATAATCCATATGTTGCAGTTATAATGACATAACAACTATAAATTTTGAATTTTATTTAGATCTTAAGCCCTTCTAAATAGTACTAAAACATAACATAAGATTTGTCATCATTATTCAAGATTGTTTTAGGTGAGGGAAGAAAACTTAATTATGCCACATTAATTCACATTGCCAGAAAATGAACTAAAAACGGAAATGAAACATGTTATCCACCACATCACACAAGTGGAAAATTGTGATTCTCATAAAATGGAAGGTTTTGTAGGGATAACCAACAAGGATACTGATGGATTTACATGCCTATTCTTGCTTGGTGGCATTATATCTTGGTTTGGGTTGATACTTTATTATGTTGGGGCATTTGATGTTACATGTTGAATCTATAACTCATCTGGGCTCACTAACTCATCTCGAAATTATATTAACTCATATTTCTCTAAGGAAGTTTCCTTTTGGAATTGGGGAAGAGTGGTCCTAATTTGAAGCAATGTAATTGATGTTTAAGTGTTAAAACTTGAAAGAAATCTACTATCTGAAATCCTAAGAAGTAATCATGGCTCGCAAGAATCGAAGAAAATATCACATAACTCTCAAAGTTGAAACCCCACCTTAAATTGACTCAGGATTTGGAACCCCAATTGAACAAGAAATATTATGTACCTTGGGAGAGATGACGAACATATTTGAAGATTGGATTGTCAACCAAGGTCAAATGTTAGGACAAATTCAGGAAATGGAATCAAAACAAAAACAAATACAAGACCAAGACATTTCAACCAATATTGAGATAAGTAGAGAAACAATATATATTATGCAAATTTGCAAGTCACTCCTTTGTAAGTTACATTGGAATTTTTTGAGGAATCTCTTAGAACTAGGTTCTTTTTAGAGTAATACAAACACTAATGGGTGGGATCATTTCATGCAGTGAGAGAAAATGGAAGATCAATAGATACCTATGAAGTATAATTCTAAACATTAGTCCACCATGTGGACTAAATGGTTGATGATAAATGACAAGTTGAAATATTTCTTCACGAGTTTGATCCATTAGTTCAAGCTAAAATTTCCATGTAGAAACCCACCACCATGGCAAAAATAGAAAGTATGGCTACACAAGTCCAAAATATGATGGATATGAAGAATCAAGTAAAGAAACCCGAGGAAATCATAAAAGAAACTTCCAAAGAAAATATCACAAGAATTGGAAGGCACCAATATGGGTCCTATGGAACACATAAAAATATATCTAGGATGGATAATGCAACTTGTGGAGCACCTCTAAGGAGATGGAAGTCATTGAAGCCTAAAAACTATTTGAGAGGAATAAGAAGGAGAGGAAGATAATTAGATGCTCAACATCATAATCATACAAAGAATCAATGTCAATTGAATTGTGGGGAATATGGTGGCCTACATTATAGACACAATTGTCCAAGACTTTGGGTTGGATTCAAGCAACAAGGACATACAACATAAAAAACCAACCTCAAACACAACATTAAATTCATGCCGCCATAAACCACCACCAAGTGAAGCATCAAGCCATAGTAGTGGACTTTGATGGTATGATCAAAAAACACTTCTCTCCATATTAATTGTTTTGGGTGCCATTGATAGTTTTATATCTAATTTTTCTTTAATTAGATGTGGCTTGGTAACTCATGACCAAAGTAACTTTAACTTGGTAGAAATGGAATTAGCGTTAAGCAAGTAGTAGGCCCTCTAGTTAAATTTTTTGTTATTAACATTGGGGGTTGTATCACAAAAATGAAACTATATAGCACAACTATGGTAACTTATGATTTGATTGTAGGAATGGATTGGCGTGAACTCCGTCAAGCCTTAGTAGACTACTCTAATAAAGTAATTCTTTTCCAAAATGATCAAGGGGATTATATGTAAATTAAAGGGATTAAGTGAGAAGTTAACTTATGCCCCATTTCAACCAAGAAGGTAAGTACATGTATGAGAAAAGGGTATGAAATTTATGGAGTCAAGATGATGAATGAAGATGGAAATCCTTCTAATATGCTTCTTACGATGCTTTTTAAATTTGAAGATGTATTTTCCATAGTTTCCTAGTCTACCCCCTGTAAGAGAATTTGATTTCTCAATTCCCTTGAAATCAATGATAGAACTCATATCTAAAAATCCTTATTGAATTATTGTTTCATAAATTTATGATTAAGTGTACAATTAAGGAACTTCTTGATCAAGGGATGATTAGGCCCAATGTGTCACCTTAGGAAGATGATCTTTGCAAAGAAGAAATATGGAACCCTTAGGTTATGCATTGATTATCATGACCTGAGCAAAGAAACCATTGGAAATAGATGTCCCTTGACTCACATTGATGATCTCTTTGATCATTTAAAGGGAGATTTTATTTTTCCAAAGGTAGAATTATGGGTAGGATACCACCAGTCAGGAATCAAGGAGGAGGATATACCAAATATTACATTCAAAACAAGGTTTGGTTACTATGAGTTTATTGTAGTAACATTTAGGTTGAGCACTTCCCCAACAACCTTCGTGAACATGATAAACAATGTATTCCACGAATATCTAGATATTTTTTTTTAGATGTTTCTAGATGAGATTCTTATATACTTCTGAAATGAAAGAGAACATCTAAAGCACTTAAGATTGTTACTTCAATTCCTAAGAGAACCTAAGTTGTATGGAAAGCTATCAAAATGTTCATTCTTCCAAATAGAAATCAAATATCTTGGCCATATCATTAGCAGAAATGGTATTGTAGTAGACGATAGAAAAATTGAAGCCATAATACATTAGCCTACTCCGAAAAAAACCAAGGAATCACATAGTTTTATGGGACTAGTAGTTTTTTATAGGATTTTCATTGAAGGGTTTTCTCAAATAACCAATCCCCTCATGAACTTTAGAAGAAGTGTATCAAATTTTAATGGAGAAATAAACGCAAGGAGGAATTCATTGAGATAAAACAATCATTAATGACCATCCCAATATTGAAAGTGCTAAACATGGACAAAGACTTTTGTGTATTCACATATGCATCAGGCGAAGGATTAGGAGCAGTCTTCATGCAAGAAGGAGGAGTGATTTCTTATGCTTCATGTGAAATTAAGATTCATGAAATCAATTATGCCACCCAAGATATAGAGCTAGCTACAATGCTAATGGACTTGAAGCTATGGATACATTATATAATTGGATGTCAATTTTGTTGGCATTATGGCTAAAGTGTTGTCCTTGATGGCAACCCATTCAGGTGATAGATCACAGTACTTCAAGTCAGCAGCAGAGATTGATGATCAGCTATCAAATATTAAAGAAAATAAGGGGTACGCAGGTACACCTTACATAAGGTGTGTACACGCAGGTCGGTGTTACATAAAGTGCGTACATACCCGCAGTTATCCCGTTCAGGAGGTGCGTACCCCCAGTGCACACTTTTCAAGGCAAAGAAAAGCACACGTGGGGTTTCTTATGTTTTACACTTGGTTTTTTAGCCGATGGTTTTGTGTTATTATGGTGTCGGCCCGTGGTATTAATCCATGATTTAAGGAAGAGCTTTACTATATAAAGCAAAGGAGATCATTTGGCTTTAGCATGTTTTTGGTTGAATATCTTATGAGGGCAAGATCTGGTCTAGATCTAAATAAGGTGAATCTACTGATAGACTAAGATCTCTTTGGCGCATGTTCAGATCTGTAGATCTGACTGTCTGGGTTCTTTCTGAAGTCTTGAAATCATCTATGCCCGAAGGTACGCAGGTACAGTGAGAGAAAAGTGCGTACATACACAGGAACGAAGCGTTTCAGGTGTGCCCGTACGCAGGCACAAAAGGGTTTCAGGTGCACCGGTACGCAGGTACAGAAGGGTTGCAGGTGCGCCCGTACGCAGGCACAGAAGGGTTTCAGGTGCGGAGGACCGCAGGTAGTTCAATGGACTGAGAGCGAGGTACGCAGGCCAGTAGTTGAGCAGGATGCGTACGTAAGCAGGCGAGCAGTTGAGCAGGGTGCGTACTATAAGCAGGCAAGCAGTTGAGCAGGGTGAGTACTGTAAGCAGGCAAGCAGTTGAGCAGGGTGCTTACGTAAGCAGGTGAGCAGTTGAGCAAGCTGCTTACTTCTCTT
>APFE031682321.1:0-25897 GCA_000404065.3 Pinus taeda | reverse complement strand
TGCCCGCTGGAAGAATTTTGTGTTTCGTTCTCCCTCTTTTAACCATTGAACTCTTTGACTTTTGGTGCCAAAGGATTTCCTCCTGCTTTCTTCTTTCCTCTAGTCGGATTAGCACCTCTCCTTCTTCCTGCGCACTCTCCTTTGTTCTTCCTTCTTCTATGATTTTTTGTTGTATCCTTCTCATGGCTATTTGGAGTTGTTCCTTGTCTTTATGGATGTTGAATTCTTCTTTGTTCCAAGTCTTAATTTTGCCTTTCAGCTCCTTGAGTCTCAATTGGAGTGTGTGCATCTTGTTCCTACCTTGTATTTCTCCTTCACTATTCTGCCACCAGGTTTCCAGTTTGTCTACGAGTGTTGGATCTCTTAGCCAGAACGCTTCAAACCTGAAAGGTTTGTGCTAGTCTTGATTGTTCAAGGAAATTTCAAGTTTTATTGTCCAGTGATCCGATCCTTGGCATGGTAAGATCGTTGCTTCGTAGAATATATCTTTCCCAAGGAAGTGTTATGTGGCTAAGAACCTATCCAATCTGGAGGCTATTTGCCTACTGCCTCCTCTTCTATTATTCCATGTGCATTTTCCATTGATGGTATTTATATCAATCAATTGGAGGGTTGTCTGGGTTTCCCTGAATCTCTCCATATCTACATCCTCCCATTGCAGTCCTCCTTTCTTTTCCGTTGTGGTTTTTATCATATTAAAATCTCCTACTATCACCCATAGTTTTTCTGTGTATAGTTTGCCCATTCGATGCAGTTTTGCTAGGAAGACCTCTCTCTCAAGCGGTATGTGAAGCCCATACACCGCTGATACAAGGAACCAATCTTTATGTCCTACCGTTCTGAATCTCCCTAATAGAATCCTTCACATTCCTATCCATAGGTCGGTCATTACTTCTGCTGGATTCCACAGTATTGTTATACCCCCTGCACTCCCTTTTGCATCTATTGTCATACTTTCATAATGCGGCTTAATTTTTTTTAGAATTTCCTCCATTTTTGCTCCTGTTATTTTTATTTCTTGAAGCAGCATGATCTGAGGTTTTTCTTTTTTGATCTTCTCAGCCAGATATATTTGCTTACCCTTGCTGTTAATCCCTCTTATATTCCATGATGTAATAATCATTGAGACGGTTGGGTTGTTTGGTGGAAGACCATTGAGAGCGGCACTACTCTTCCTGTGTTGACTAACATTTCTCCCATTATTTGAATGGATTCTTGTAGGTTCTTTCGTCCTCTTTTTTCCCCCCTTTCCCTTTGTGTTGATGTTCCTAGCTATTATCCTATTGTGTTCCAAGTTGTTCATTCACCCCTGTTTTTCCACTCTCTTGCTTTTCTTTGTATTTTTGGAAGATGTCTTTGTATAGTTTTTTATCTTCCTTTGGGATAAACCATTCGTCCAGGTCTTTCCACTTATCCAGTAATTTTTTTAAAATTTCCTCCTCTGTGGTTGGGTCATCCCTTTTATTTATATCTACTTCCATTACTTCATACTCCTGGTATACTTCTGTTTCTTGATTCCCCTTTTCTTTTGGTTCTTCTTGAGCTTTCTGCTTATTGTTGTTAGTATCCTGCTTTTTCCCCTCATCTTCCTGATCTGTCTCTTCTTGGTAGTCCATCTTTCGGGTTTCTCCCTCCCCTTCTTCTGTTTGTAGTATTTCATACCTGTTTGTCTCTTGACTTTTGGTTTTCTGTTCTTTTCTGCCTTTCTGCTAGAATTCTTAATGGGTCGTTTATTGGGTTTTACTTCTTGAAACCCCTCATCGTCTTCAGTGGTTTTCCTCTGTTGCTTGGTCTTTCTCTCCTCTTCCTCTACATTTAAGGGACATTCCTTAAAAAGGTGTCCATATTCATGGCATTTTCTACATCTAAATGGTATATGTTTGTAGTCCAAAGCCTGTTGCCAGACCTCCTCATGATATTCTAGTTTGAATGCACTTGGTATAGGGTTTGCAATGTTCATGTATACACATATTCTTGCATACGAAGTATATCTCCCTCTTTTAGTTGATTCTGATATCTTTACGAAATTTCCTATGGTGTTCCCTATTCTTTCGAGAATCTCTGGGTCCCAGTAATCCATAGGTAGTCCAAACAATCTAACCCATATAGGTACTGCTAGAAATTTTTCTTGGTCCGGGTTATAACATTCCTCCCAATACCTCATAAATAAACCTGCATTGTTATGGAAATATGGTCCATTTTCAAAAACTTTCTCTTTGTCTTGCAGGTTTGAGAAGATTACTGTAAAGAAACCGTGTGTGCCCAGCTTCAATTCAATGTGGCCGCATGGCTACCATTTCTGTCGAATCCATCTTGTCAGTTTTTTTCATAGGGCTAGACTCTGATGAACTTGTAGATCAATGCATGGTCCTTCATATAGCTTTTGTACCTTTCCAATTTGTTCATCGGAATGACAAACCTCGGTTTCTCCACTGCACAGGGCAGACATCTTCCTTTGCTTCCTGCTTGCCAGTGTGCTCCCAGGACTGGTCCTGGTGTCCTTTGTGTAGTCTCCTCTTTGTTGTTGTTGGTTCCGTCTCCTTCTATCGCATCCCTGTAGGAGGGGATCTCTCCATTTCTAGTCTCCTTTGTCATTTCTGAACCGCATGTTCACTTCTTTCTATGCATGTCTGCTTGTTTTTTGAGGTGTTCCGCGCCGCCTACCTCATGGCTGGAAGGTCATTAGGGTTGCAGAGCTCCAAGAATCCCTCATCGCATAAACACTTTTAATTGTTGTTCTAGTTAAAGCTCAAACAAAAAGTTACGAGAAGTCAAATGAAAGGTTTTGAGTTTCAATCCCATGGCGAGCCACTAATGAAAGGTTTTGAGTTTCAATCCCATGGCGCTGAGTTGATATTATGTTGCTTGCATTTTTAAAGAAAGAAATGGAAATAGTAGATAATGGTAAATCTTAATTACCTTTTAGTTTTGGCCACAACATTTTTGAGTGAATACATGGTTTTTCCATATAAGATTAGTGTTGGATTTAACTTAATCATTAAAAAAATAAAAATTAATAATTATATTTTCCAAAAACCACGTAGTAAATAAATATACATAATAGATGAATATATCCTTTAATTTAATGATTTTATTTTTCAACAAAATTACTCAGTCACATAGTAAATAAGTATACATAATAGAGGAATATATGTTTTTTTATGAGCATTATGTATTATGAGTATTGATTGGCCTATATTGGTAAATTTTAATGGACTACTCTTCCTAGAACTCACCATATACATAATGCTCACAAGAACTCATGGGATATATGGGATATAGATGCAAGTGTTCAATCTATGTATAAAGAATCATTCATAAAGTTGTGATGCAATTTCAAATGTGCAAATACCACCATCATGTTTTTCACATCTTAGAAGATCAAGAGCCAATCTTTGTTACAAGCATTATATTATCTATAAACTTCAGATAATGTAAATAATTCAGCGTTATCTTCCACCTTTGCATGCAATTTTCTTTATTAATTCTTATTTTAAATGATCATTTACATGTCAAGGTTGTTCCTCAATTTATGCCTTATGGTGTCTCCTTTGCAACATTTAAGCTACCTAGTTTACATAGTAAATTTGCAAACTCTAGATTTAAATACTTTTATGTAAGTTCTTTATAAAATATCTATTTTTCTTTGTTAAATCCTATGGGTCACATTATTTTACTTTAACTATTTAATAAATTAATATATATAGTTTGATTAACTATCTTTTTTTCTTTGCTAAACCCTATGGGTAACATTATTTTACTCTAACTATGTAATAAATTAATATCTAGAGTTTTATTAAAACAACAGAATGAGTTAAAGAAACAAGTTATTTTACTTTAATTTTTATCAATATATTTATTACGTCAAAAAACTTAAAGTAAAATATGCTCAAAATACATTGCTTTAAATAAAAATAAAAAAAAATCAAACTATATACCTTATCACAATTTACATGACAAAGTCCTTCCATGTTCACCTCACATGCTCATGAAATTCCAAATAGAATTCTTATTTGCAATTTTTCCAATAAGTTACTCATGAGTATTAATTCCGGTCAAAATATGTATGTTTGCCTTTCTTACTCACACTAATCGTAATTCCAATTAGCCTTGAATAAAAAGGAATTAAGATGAAATTAAGAAAATCTTAATTTACATTTTTGACATTTAAAATATACATATATATTAAAAAAAAAAAATTCTTAAATATTCATACTAATAAAAATATATATTTAGAATGATATTTATAAAGTTCGATTTCTCAAAAGCACCTATTTTTTCTTTTTTAATAATCACATATAAATATATATTTACTTGTTTTCTGAAATATAATTATAACAAACTAATATTTCCATATACATTTTAAACCATTTTCTACTCCAAAAAGATAATTCCTATCAAATTAGTTTATTTTTCTATACTAATCCAATATTGACCCAATTAAAAGTTTTTCATTTAACAATATGTAAAAAGCAATAATGGTGTTGAATTTTTTCTTTTCGATGGAGACATTTTGATTCGAAGGAGAACAAACGGGCGGAACGAAGGGCGAACAGCTAGGGTTTCAGATTGTTGCAGGGGTCGATCTCCATGGAAGGACGCAAAGGAGGGAGCTCCACTCCCTCCTATAAGGAGGCCGTGGCTAGCAGAGCAAGAAACCTCTAGAAAATGCTAGAGGTACTGCTGAGGAAGGGAAAAGGAAAATGGAAGAGGAGATAGATGGAACCAAAATGAGGGAGAATAATAGCACAAAAGACGAGGAAGAAGACAAAAAACAGGGAACAAAAGACAAAAGAAAAAAGGGACCTTGTAAACCCAAAGCTGAGATCACACCCAGAGTAGTTTTAAATGATCTTGCTCTGCAGGCGCACAGGGATCACATGCAGACTTATGCTATCATCTGTAAATTCATGGGATTATGGCCCGCTCAAAAATCTTTACAGAAGTGGATCAAATACCACTGGAAACCTAAAGGGAGCATTGACCTACATCTTGGGTCAAAGGGATTCTTCACTGTGGTGTTCACAAATATTGAAGATAAAGACAGAGTGTTTGAAGGAGGGCCCTACTTCTATGCAGTATCAGACCTCTATATGCGGCCATGGATGATGAATTTTGTCCCGGAACGTGAGACTTTTACTTCGGTTCCGGTCTGGGTAAGGCTCTATTCTCTACCTCTTGATTACTGGCAAATTGAATCATTAGCTGCCATGGGCAATAAATTAGGTCATTTTGTCAAAGCTTCTGAAGCCACAAGAAGGGGAAAGTATACTTCCTTTGCAAGGATATGTGTGGAGATGGATCTATCCGGAGCTCTTTCAGATGAGGTTATCTTGGAAGTTTTTGATGAAGAATGGGTGCAAACAGTAGACTATGAGCATATTCCATTCAGATGTCGTAGATGCCATGAACATGGACACCTATTCAGAGACTGCCTTCTTAGTAAAGTAGAAAACAAGAGCAAAGCTAATACAATGAAAGACAATGATAGCTTTCACAAAGTGGTACATAGAGGAAAAGGCGGCAAAAGAGGGCCAAAGCAACATCAAAATGAAGGGCAACAGGTCATTCAGAACAAGTTCCAAGTTCTTAAAGAGGATGAAGAGACATCAAAAGAAGATCAAGCAATGGGAGAAAGTCCTGGGAGAAGGAGCAAGAAGAAAACCGTGAACAAACACAGGATATGGATAAAAAGAAAGAAACTAGGATGAGCAATGCGGAACTAGAGATGGATCAGGAAATGACCCAGAGTGAGATGGAATTGGAGGACCACGAGCTACAAGAGATTCTTGATAGGGAACACCTAGATCTAGAAGGGTTCTTGATTCAGGGATTCATAAATTTTATTTTAAGTTGATCTTGCTTAACAATTTTCCTTTCAGGTTCACCGCGTGATGTGTTTATCATTCCTAAAATGCAGTCTAAGATGATAAACAAACGTTTTATCTTCTTTCGGCAATGAAAATCCTAGCTACTAAGGAAAGAAAATCAAGAATCTTTTCTTCAAAAAGCACAGAGCACACGCTAAATGCGCAGTCCTAAATCAAACCAAGCTGTCGAAATGCAAATGCACATGCATGTATTTGTTTTCAGCCTTCTTAATGTATGAATGATGTTAAGAAAGCTATGTGAAACTCTGAATTACTTTTAAAGCGACAGTACTCAACAAAATTCTTTTTCAAAATGAAGTGAAGGTAAGAGAGACACTTTGTGATTTTGAAATGAAAAATTGCTTTTCGACACTTTAAAAACTAATAATTCAAATCATATGCAATAGTAACTGTATAATCAACTATCAAGAACAATGGGATTGTTTTCTAAAACTGAAAACGACAGCTATGACACTTTCAGATCCAGAAATGACAGTTCGACTATGTTACTTTTTGCAAAAGAGAACTTAAAATGACACACAATACATAAAAAACACTTACAGTTCTTTGCACTAAGGAGGCGGAATAATGCAAGAGAAGGGGGTTTTCACAGAAATACACTGACTATAGACAGCAAAATTCCTTAATAGGACTGAAAACAGTGAGAAAAAACCACAGTCTGAGGGTAAAGTTAACCCCCCTGACCATCGCACCTGTTACACAGTGAAACCAGTATGCAGCGCACCTACTGCACTCGGGAAGTGCGATGCATACAGTCTGCCTTGAAGGCAGGGTGCGATGGTACCAGTGCGAGACTTTAAACAGGTTTTCACTCACAGTTTGCAATTTAGTTTAGGGATTTAGGCCGAGTAAGTAATATTCAGTGTATGTAAAATACAGGGGTGATCTAAAGAGGTTACTAGAGCCACCACTTAGGGTAATTAGATTGCTTGCAGATCTATTGTTTAATTCATAAACAAAACTCGAAGATAGACTGAAGTAGCATTGATCTACTTTGCATTTGTATAACAAATGCAGTTCGAAGGCTAGCTGGCTTGACTTCAGGCTCCGTCTGTAAGTTTATAGAAGAAAAAAGGATATATAGGCTAACAAACAATCTAGTGGGTCCCCAGTGGAGTCGCCATTTTGTTACCGGGAATAGTGTCCACTCGGATGCTGCTATTCCCACTAAGATGGGTGGCTATCTTAGAAACAAACAAGTAAAGTCTACCTTTGTTTTCTTTTATGAAAATAGACAAAAAGAGAATCAAGAAGACCAACCTTAGTCTTGCGCTTCATTTCCTCTCTTTCTTGATAGAGCTTCGTCGCTTCTTCTTCGTCACCCAGCTTCAAAAGAACCTGTAGAATCACAACAACATACCACTATCGAAGAAACAAAGATCTATATTCATAACTAACACAGGACCAGATGTGTGTTAACCATATAAATGCATATGTAAACAAGTACACAAGAATATGGAAGAAAACTAGAATAGCTTTATTAAGATGAAAAGTAGCAAGAGGATTACAACCATATGTTCTGACCCAGCATCATCCTCCAGCTAGGAAACCCTTCTTCACCTCAAGCAAAGTTTAGATCACCCAACACTATGAATGTACACCAGAAAACCAACAGCACTTCTCTATAAGATACAAAATTCCAGCCTCTGGATCTCTGTGATGAGGGATCCATATATAGATGATTACAGAGAGGCGAGTCATCTTCTGGGATCTTGATTAGTGTCCTCTCTCTGATAGTTCCTGCTTCCACTTGGAGAATGATGATCTCTTACTCATCCTGGTCGAAAATAGAGAGGCAAGTGTCAGAGGGGAAGCTTCTGGAAGATTCCATGATCTTCCACCTCGCATTTTGTCCCTGCCATTTGTCCATTCCCGACCATCGCACCCTACAGAGGAGCAATTCAGTATGCATCGCACCTTGTACACTGGGAAGGTGATATGCATCGCACCTTCTCCACTGAGCTTTCAGTATGGTCCAGTTTTGACCATTTATGAGCAGTTTTCTGTGGAGAACTTCTGGGAGATGATGTAATCAGCTGACCTTGTTCCTTTAGGCAGTGAAGCAACACTTTTAGGGACTTAGGAGCCCTCACTTTATGGACATTTATGATTGGGGTTGAAGTGCCCAAAAATGTCTATAATAGTTGCCACCTAAAGCATGAGGTCGTTAATCTTTCTGATGTCGGGTGAAATGCTTTACTATGAGGATCCGAAGTTTTTCCGAGCTGGGAGGCGACCTGTAATAAGATACAATACAATACATTATTTTGACAACATTTTTTCATGATCTAGCTGAGGCGGGCATTCCCATGCTCAGCTTTATAAATTCATTTTCATGTACATAGGACAGACAATCATCTGTGTGACAGACTGATGATATGGATCCATCATCCTTTGATTTGTATGATCATCTGTTCCGCAATGATGTACACTTGATGTCTTTATATTCCTGAATATATCGCAGCCCGGATGGATGAAACTAGATCCGGGGTCTTCAAAACTCGCTCAATCTTCACTCGGAGTACAAGTCGATCCATGTGAAAAATGTTATGGAGTCGAACATGGAAAGACATCACTTGATTACCAGCCAATGATGTAAGCTATTAACAGGCGCGAGAGGAATCACCAATAATGACAATGACCCTCAAGGTACTACAGTACAATTCATGTGGTGTGAAAAAGGACTTGACGTCGAACACCACATAAAATCTCTCGGTCGAAGGCCATTGATGTAAACCTATCGCCGAAAGTGAGAAACTTGCCATTGAGGCATGCAAGCTTCAAAGTACTGAAAGGGTTGTTCCTAAGTCAACTTCTTGGATAATGAGTTGATGTCGACAAGAAGCGACCCATCGCAGGAGGGCCTTAATGAATCCCACATCAACGACATGGAACAAAGCAAATGATTTTGGAGGTGAAAACAATCTGATGATACAGGGTTCAGGGTGGCGGTCATGAAGGAATGAAGCATGGATGTATTGCAGTGGGTGAGACACGGGTGAATTGTCTGAATGACTTCTCTTGAACATATCGGCGACATTGATGATGGATTCGTAGCGTTTACCCCAAAGATGGATGGTGTGATGGACCAATGGTGATGACCAGTGAACGAAACAACCCAACCCGGCATGGGTGCGGAAGGAAAGTGTCATGTTCAAGAGCGACTTGCTACCAATAAAGTTTCTTCAAGTTTTCTTCCCAATTTTCCCCAGTCATTGTCGACTAGTACCTCTTTATTTTTGTCAAGCTTGAGGAGGATAACATATGCTTGTTCTATAATTCGCCCTTCGGGCGAACCTGTCACTATATTTTAGCGAGCCTAGCGACAGTGAAACTCGTTCTCATCCATGCAGACGAGTTTGTCGCTATTTGATTTTAACAAGTTTAACGACAAAGATAACTCGGTCCCTTTCAATTTTAGAGAGTCTAAAAGAAACGGAAAGGAGACTCCAACGATTCTTTTTCGTCATATAATCCCTGTCCAAAAAAGCGTAAAATAATACAAAAGGGATGAATTTTCGATAGTTTTAACGAGCCAAAGAAGACAAGCGCTCGATCTTTTTGTGTAATAATCCCTCAGGTCCAAAAATATTAAAATCTAGAGGAGGGATAGCACTTCCGATGACTTTAACGAGCCGGAGAGGCCAATCGCTCAGCAATCTTTTCATATTTTATCAGTCAGGTGAAAAGAGCTTAAAGAAGACTCGTTTTAGAGGAACGAGTGATGGTTTCGGGTAGCAGCTAATTCCAGGTAAGATTTAGAATTTTCCAATCACGGGAGTGTCACAAGGATGGCTAATAGAATCACTCTTCGCAGATGTTCCTCGAAGGGGTAAACAATCATACGGGGGCGAATGATCGGCTAAAACAGAGTGGAGGTGATGGCGAGAACACGACCAAGGCTCAAAAGCTGGCGATAAGGCATTCACAATGGTTATTTACCGGTTCATTTTCTAATGAGATTAAACGTTGGGGGAAACATTTGCTCATGACTTATGTTTATTTTTTAACGAGCTTGAACTATGCGCTAAAACTGCTCGTGGAGGGTTTATTTTTTAACGAGCTTGAACCCTGTGGTAACATTTCTCGCTAGTCGTATGATAAGGATGTCTCATTCAAGATGCCATTTTTTATGGGGCTTGCACCTTTTGAAGCTTTGCCCCGGATCCTTTATTTATGCAAGCTAGGAAACGACTAGCCTTACGGGTTTAAAGGGTTAGAGGTCCTACAAATTTAAAAAATAAATAGCCGCTCTTCACTTGCAAAATAAATAGCCGTTCTTCACTTGCATGCGGAAAGGTTTGCATGCCCCCAGGTATAGCGAAAAATTTCCAGGTTACTAAGAAAGTTCCATCCGCGTAGCAGATAAAATGCTTCCTTGGCGATGTCTATCAAAATAGACAAAGGTGAGTGGTGCAGACGCATTCCACTCACATAACTTGAACGAAGGTATCTTATTCCAGCCTGATCCCATTTTCCTGTAAGGACGGGTTCGATGGTAAGTGCGTTATGTGACCTGGACTTGACGGTCGATGCGTTGGAGACCCAACGTATTGTAACACTTCCAGATGGCTAGGAGGTAGGGGAGAATTCGGAGCCACTAACGAATCTGAGATTTCTTCTACCTCTACGTTATCTTGTGTCTGAAAGAGAACTCAAGAAAGTACAGGAGTACTTCTCTCTTGTCCTGTGGAAATACCAGGTCTATCTTAAAGCACTGATGCCCCCGAGGGGAGGATCAATCCTCGATGCGTCAGCTGCCGCGGGACGAAACCCACCGGCAGTATTACCTCTACGCCTTCTAGGTGAAGGCTCTGAACTTGGTGGTGAAAGACCACGAAGTCTTCAAGACCATCTAGGCGATCGGTCAGCCACTTTGAATTTTTTGTTAAGATCTAACTAAAAACTCAAAAAATTGAAAGCTAGGCCAACTAGAAGCACAGAGCACACATTATAAAGTCCCTAAAGATAACATCCAGTCAAACAACTTCCAAGTATTTCTGCTCCGGGTGATTAGGACCGAACACCAAAATACGAGAAAGTGAAATAAGGGGCCTTCCGAAGATAGTCTGGGATAATGACAGCCCAGTCCTATCAGCGAAGGTAACAGAGGAAGTTATGCTGACCTCCTAAAAACAGCCTGCACCGGTTCAAGCCCCCAAGCTTCACAAGGGTGCCCTCCAGTAGTACCGTTGAGAGTGATACAACGTCAACCTCAGGTGCCACGGGATTCCCCTCCGCAGCCACCTGTGTAGATCCCTAGGAGTAGCAACTAAGGTTACCAACTCGTATCAGAAACCAGGCGGAACAGTCGTGAGGTAAGTTCGGACAAGTAGGAGAGGGGGTATCTCTCTTCCCTGTCTTTACAGACCCTCGTGCTTAACTCCCAGATCCGGAGCTTTCCTGGTCTTCCTAACGCTATTGGATTTTCACTCACTATTCAGATTCCTATGTTTGACAGTTTAAAATGGCCTTTGAGAGTTAACTCTCCACACACCTAATCCAAGGCCCTAAAATATCCTAAAACTTGTTGATGTATCTAACTGACAAATATAAAGTTCTAGTATATTTTAAATTAGCGCTTGATTTTAATGGGCTGTTATTTAAGTCAAGGGATGAAGGAAGTGAAACGGGTGGTGTTATGACGCAAAAGAAATTAATAAAACCAAACTACATGCACATGCACTTGTTTTTCGTTTTTCGATGAAGAGCAATTTCTACAGGGTTCAGAGGAACTTCAAATAAAAGTACAACTTTTTCTTTTCAAACTTCACACTCACAAAAGCTAACAAAACTATAAATGCCTAGAAAGATGCACAAACTAATCCTAATGCAACAAATACATGCCAATGCAAGATTCAAAAACTACTCTTAAATCAAAAGATGAAAGTTGCTTGTTTATCGATTTTAGATTTTCCACTTAAATGTCTAGATGGAATATAAGTTTTTGTTGCTTATTTCGTCTAAGCACTAAAAGCAAGATGAAGACAAACAAATAGGCACTTTCACTCAACAAAAAAGGAAAACTTAATCAAAACAAAGTTCAAGAAAGCAAAACAAAGTTTCAAGAAATTTCCTTCAAAAGCAACTCAAAAACGACTTTTCAAACATGCTCTAACAAGACTAAAACTTGATGACCGAAAAATAGGCAATGAAGCACTTTGCGAGCTTACGACACAAAACAAATGGGAACTCAACAAAACAAAGGTGCTTTGAAATGCTTTTAACAATCAACAAGCAGCGAGATGAGCTTGGCAAAGGAAACCAAAAGATTGAAAAGGCAACTTTCAAGAAAGCGTGAACAAACGCCTTTCAGAAAGCAAGAAAAGTAGATGGTCATAAAACTAGTTCAAACATGCAAACCAAAAAGTCATTAAAACAAAACTGAACACAAAGATTGAAATCAATCTTTCTGCCCTGAATACATAGAGCAGCCAAGACTCCTTACAAGAAACCTTGTGTGTTTAAGCAAAAATAAATAAATGACGGTTGCAAGAGAACGAACAAGACCAACCTTTTCACAATCAGAGAGAAATCGAAACAAGACACTTGTTGTAAAAACTAAAGACTGTGACAGAACAGTGATTGTTCCAAACTAAATCAGACTAGCATACAATCTTCCATAAACAAAAAGATTTCAAAAATCTTGAAAATTAAAGATATACGCGACTGTGTTTGCACACAGATGTGTGTATACGCGACAAGACTTAAGGAAACTTGTGTATATGCAGGTTCACTTAAGGAAAGAAGCGTATATACGCTTCTGTAAACAGAGAAACTAGCGTATAAAAAAGCTTCCAAGAAAAACAAAAAAAGGTCTGGAAAAAATTGATCAAAGCTCATAATTCAGGCACTGACTACACAGTAATAGAAGGTAAACAGACAACTGAGCCCTGATTGGCTTGAATACACCCAAACTAGGAACAACAATAGTGTTGTCCCCAGTGGAGTCGCTAATTCTATTGTGGGATAAACTCCCCTAGGGTCTTGGGTGAATACGCTAGCAGACTGAAGATTATCTATGCAAAGAAACACACATTCCAGGCAATCATAATGCTACTATAAGCAAACTCTACGACAGGGGGCGTACCTGAGGTCCTACATTTGAGAAGAGACTCCAAGGGTCCAAACCCTTCTTTGAGTTCCTTTGCTCCTTTGACCTGCAAAACCAACAATTCAAGAAAGTGCAGCAGTATATGGACTAAACGTCATAAAGAAACCAACTTCATATTGTAAGGAAAGGTAGTTAGTTATGCACTTAAACAACTGATCACATATGAATCATAACATGAATATCATAACATGAAGAAGATCTATATTAGGAACAAAGACATGTGTTTCTTTTATTATAGACAAAGAAAGTACAGAAAAGGAATAATTTCACCTGAGTCGTCCTTTCGCAGGCTCCAAGCGGAACCGTCTCCCGGATTCTTCCAGTCTCAAGCCTTTAACAAACTCCTTCCATGACTTACTCCATGATCTCTCAAGTAGTATGAAATCATCAACACACACAAGGAAACAAGGGTTTCCTGTAGGATGGGGGAAGTGCAGGAGGCACAAGGATCTTCAGACCTGGTCAGGGAAATCTCAGCATAGCAATCTTTCTCTCTCTTCTCTCCTCCCTTTGGCCTTTCCATAGAAGCCTTTTTATACTTCTCTCAAAGCAGTTTTTTAGTTGGGAATTCGTTGGGAACAGTT
This sequence comes from Pinus taeda, assembly GCA_000404065.3. Lineage (NCBI taxonomy): Eukaryota > Viridiplantae > Streptophyta > Pinopsida > Pinales > Pinaceae > Pinus > Pinus taeda. The sequence goes on along the minus strand of APFE031682321.1, from coordinate 12,308 downwards.
GGGCCACGGGCACTAACAGGTGATCAACAGGTAAAACCCACGATCTCCGCCCTAAATTAAGGAGATTTTTATTTTTTAAGTGTTTTTATACATATACGCGGGTTGGGTATACACAGACCCACGTATACACGCATTTAGCTCAGGGCAATGTCGCGTATAGGGAAAAAAAACTACTTTTTTAGATTTGGGACCAGATCTGGCAGGAGGGATTGCCCTAGGCCATGAGTGCAGCTTCACAAACCTCAAGAGTGAGATTTGGAGCTATAACAGAGGGGGGATCCTTGGCTTGAGTTTGGTATTGATTTGGTTGTGGTTTTGGAGGATTTATTTTAAGAGTAAGGTGGGGAAGAGAAAAGGGAGAGAAGGAGAGTATTGTTTATTTTGGACACACTACATCTGGTTGGACTTGGGCTCGGAGGGCTAGGGAACCTATGGAGGTTTCATGGGCTAAGTATTACTTCCTAGTTGGCTGGGAGGTAAATCCAAGTGGTAGTCAAGAAAAGCATCGCAACCGGATCAAGAGATCAGGGGCATCTCATCCAAACTATCGGAACAAGTATTCCTCTATTTATAGATTACTCATGTAAGTGATTGAAATGAAATGCCCACTATTTAATTGTAGGAAATAAATTTTAATGGAAAAATATCATCGATTAAATGTTTAGTTAGAAATGAATTATTTCTCGTTTTATTGTATTTGAAATTAGAGAATTTAGTTCTGTTAGAGGACCCTAGGATGGAATCCTCACACGTGGTATCAGAGCCTAGATTCAAAAGCTAGACCCCAAACCCACTAAACCCAAATTCCCGCTATAAGAGCTTGTAACCCTCATAATTACTTGTAATCCTAATGTGTGTGTATATATATATATTGAATATGACATACAGAGGCCAAGCTATGCACAGTGTTGTGATAGATATTGTGGAGAGAGCTGTTGGACTGGAAATATTGTACTGATGCTAGCTCATTTCCACCCTCTTCCAAATAATTGGTTTCGTATCAGCTGGAAAGGAAATTGGCATATAGATGCTTGCTTGGGCTGCTTGATGTTCCCCTTGGTGAACATGTTATCACAAATTAATCTGGATTTGCTGCCCTTTCCATCTCCCAATACAGCCTCCCACGAAGAGAAGTCAATGATGGATCGAGATCCAGTTGCCATGCTTCTTTATCCCATAGTTGTCTCAATTTTCACACCTATATGGGAAAAGGTGATATTCCGGGGATTCATGTATAGACCATACCCTTCACTCTTTTACATGTCTATCCCTAGCTTCAATTCCAAGCTCGATCTTCCTACATACCTCTGCTTCTACTGGTAATCCATCTTTTCATGCTTTCCTAAGAGCATCAGTAACAAGCTTATATGTATAAGGTCTTGGAAAAAAGTCCTTAACAACCTTTTCTATCAATACCTTACTACCTTCTTCCAACCAGTCATCCTTCGCATAATGCATGACTAGTTGGTGTATAAGAATTGCAAGTGGGAGATATGTTATTCTCCTCCATCTTATTCAACATCTCCACAGCTTTATCTACTTCATTCACAGTGCTATAATATCTGATGAAGGAATTATAAGTAACCTTGTTAGGAGCACAACCATCCTGATGGATCTGTCAGAAGATCTCCAAGGCCCTATCGATTTTGCAATTCTTACAAAGGCCATCAATCAATCAATTGTAAGTAACAACATCCGACATAAAACCATCGTAACACATCTCTTTAAACAACTGATTTGCTTCCTGTAATCTCTTATTAACTGCCTTCCGAATACTTGTATGCATAATGTGTTTGCAATAACAGGTGATCAGAATAGTTTAGGTGAAAACATCCGGAGGGCATCTAGAGCCCGACATTTTCATCTGATAAAATAGAAATCTCACTTTGCTGAAATTCCCCACCTTACTCTCACTTTATTCATTCCTTCCTATTTTTTCACCTTGATCCACATGTCAAGATGTGGATACTCAAATGCAGTGGAAACGGTTTTACTTCAAATTCACAGCGAATTCAATCAAAACAACCAAAATATGACCACTCAAATGCATGGAACGACGAATTTGCTATTCAATGCATAAACCTCTATCGAATAGGAAAAATGTGCGTAACCCAATACCTTAGAGAATACAGTTTTAACTTCAGTTCAGGGACCAGTTCAAACAAACCAGGTAATTAATTCGAGCAAGACCACAATTTAATGATGCATGCTTGAACACAGTTACAATGTGGTGACAGAGATGCTAATGATATTGTAGGTGATCGAATCTGGTTTGCAATGGAATTGTTTCATTTGATAAAAGCAAGCCAATGCCTCCTTCACTAGACCTTGTTCACCCAGGACTTTTATGACAAAGGTCACAGTTTTTGTTCTTACAAGACCACTTTCTTTTCTTGCCATTTCATGGAGGAACCTCCATAACATTTTCAGTAGGATTTCCCTCGCCAGAGTCCATGCCATCTCCTAGCAAGTAAGCTGAACATGCGCAAACCCATCTTGTTTTCCAGCCCATTAATAGAATCCCAATGCTTTACCCACACCCTGTTTAACTGACAAAGGATTTCTAAGACCTCGGGATCCTCGTATAGATTGATCTTGCTGGGCCTCTTTCTAAAGGCATCTCTCTACAATGGGGAACCTTTGTTGGAATCCTTCTGCGTAATTTCTTTGAGAAACTTCTTTGAAGGGTTCTGAGTACTTCGTAGACAATATCATTGGTCAATGTTTTGAGGCCAAGCCCATGGAGACCCACTTCTATATCGTTTGTCTGAATAATAATTCCACAATTTTGGCAACATTGCATGAAAAAAATAATGCATTCTAAAATGCGTCCGTGCGAACATATTTGGGTAACATTTGGAGCTGTTGAATTTTCCAATTCATGGCAAGTGGATATAGAAAATGTATGAAATGCAAAGAGAAGCATTCATGTTTCTATGAACAAATTAGGAGGGGATGTGTTTATATATTTGGATCATGGTAGGAGTGAACGATTCAATTTGAAAGAATACAGAGGCTGGGTGCGTGTTCTCAAAATCAAATGCCAGAACATTGTAACAGTTTACCTCGCCTTAAGACTTTTCTCCTGCTATAATGCGTCATTTTCTGTAGAGACATTGTAGAAGCTGGTAAAACCTTCTAAAATCATGCTCAATTCCCAACTAATGCTCGAAACTCTATGCCAACGAGATTTAAACTCAGGGTTTTGCAACTTTCCTTCAGGATTTTGCAGCTTTCCAGCTTTCCTGTAGTAGTAGAAACCCTTTTGAAGGAAGTTTATACCGTCAGTGAAGTTGAACCCCTTCTGGAGAGCATTGGCAAGAAGGAAGACGGTACACTGCCATTTGGGATTGAGCTTTGTGCAGACAGAGGACTGGTTGCGGTTACCAGGCTGTTTGAAAGGTATGGATTTCTGAGGTCCGATATTTATGATTTGATTCAAAAACATAAACCTTTACTAAAATGCTCCGAGTCTAAACTGGAAAAGACCCTAAAAACCCTCGAGGTTTATGGTCTAAGCAGAGAAACCTTGCCACTCTTTTTGCATTCCTGCCCCTCTGTTTTAAACGTTGACTACTTGAATCAATGGCACCCTCTTTTTTTCTAGACTTCAGAAATATCCAAATAGAGAGGATATTATTGGGACGCTCTTAAATTATTGTGCAAAGTTCGGACTGGAACCTGTTGGTCCACTAAACTATGAAGAAAATGTGAAATTTCTATTGGATCATAGAATTGGATCCTCGTACATAGGCAGATGCTTGGAGAAGTGTCCCTTGTTATTCTTCTTGAATAAACACACTGATTTAGAAACAAAGGTTAAGGTTTTAAGGGATACAAGAGTTAAGAATGGGACCATACATCTTGTTTTGAGGAAGTACCTGAATTTCGTCACTCATAGAACAGAATCTCTAGCTTCGAAAATCGAGTATCTCAAGAGCATTGGTCTGATAGGAGAGGACATAGATCAAGTCTACTCCACATTTCCTGCATTATTGGCTCACAACATCGAAGACAAGTTGAAACCATTGGTTACTGAGTTGGAGAGCTCGGGCTTCACTGGTCATCTTGTAAAAACAATTGTGCACAATCCTTATGTATTTTCGATGAAGGTGGGTGGGGAGCTATCAAGGTGTGTTTCATTGCTGAATAACCTAAAATGTAGAAAACCCTTGCAAGACAAGATTTTGAGAGAGGGAATTATAACAATAAGTAGACAAGGGAAAGCATGCCTTGAATATCTCATTAAACAAGGATTGTCACATAGGGAAGCCTTCAAGTTGTTAGAAAAGGAACCACGCATTATTATGTATGAATTGCAGTCTATAAAAGAGAAGGTTAATTCTGATTAGTGACATGGGGTTCCCTGTTAGGAACCTAGTAGAAGTCCCTGATTATTTGGGTGTAAATTTTCATAAGCAGGTACTTCCCCGCTACAAGGTGATTGCCAATCTGAGATCCAAAGGTGCTCTTGGTGTGGAAGTTACATTGAAAAACTATGATGAAACTTACACGCAGACAATTTTATAATAAATATGTACGGCCCTATCCAGACTGTGAAAAGTTTTTTGGAAATTATGTCAAGGAAGAAGAAAAACAAAAAAGGAAGATAGCCTTAAACATATTGTCTTTCAGCAGATTGGATGGCTGTAATATTCTTTCTTGTTGGTGTTTTTGCTTGATTGATTGTTGTGGTTATAACACTAATTGGGATTTGCATTGACAACATTATAATTCAAGGGCAGTGCCTTAGTTCTTGAGCCTTATCAACTAAAGCCTGATTAGGTTATAAGCTAGCATACACTTTTGATTACCCTGTGTCGATCATTATGAAAGGGACCTTTGTAGTCAAAAGCATATGGCATTCCTTAGAAGCCATGAAACGCAGTTTGATATAGAAAAGTGACTTCCTACAGTGAGGGCCTTCTTTCAATGTCCATAGATGGTTGCTATTCAGTTTCAAGATGACAAGCTGCTAGCTAATATAACACAGTTCTCACCCAAAAACATTAAAAAAAATGATGATCAAATATTCAAAGACTTTGTATGACAATTCAGACAAGAGATTGGACGAGACTTGTAATAATGAAGCAAGAGAGCTGACTTGCTACATGCCACATTGATTGGCATTTCCCTTATAGTGTGAAGATATTTTCAATAAGGTTGAGATGCGCATGAAGATCATATTAGTTTGCAAACATGAAAAAAATTGTGAGGTAGTTTAAGGTTGGCCTTAGGAAAATAAATCGTTTGAAACGCGAGGCAGACACGCAATGAGTAGGAATGACGATGACTAGTCATCATAATGTATAATTAATTGAGCAGTTCATGATGTCATGACTATAGAGGAAGGGTTTGTATGCCATGATATATTGAACAACTATATATTATGGTAGAGGGGACCTCAATTAAGAAAATGCATCCTTTGTCCTTGTCCTTGTCCTCATTAGATCAAGATAAGAACAAATAGCGCTTTGAGGTGGTAATAATGGATCATCTTATCTTGAGTGAAAAACACAAACATAATTAACATGATGTCTTCTAGTGGAGGTAGCACAAACTAGATTCCTTCTGATCATGTACAAAAGCAAATACATAGACGAAGGTTTGCATAGCAGACATTTGGCAGTTTATGGAAGGGGGGCTATCAGATGCCAAGCCATTGCAAATGTTCTCATCTCTGGCCTTCAAGGCCTTGGGGTTGAAATGGTCAATGACGTGATACTAGCGGGAGCGGAATCAATGACTTTGCATGACCAATGAAATGTTGAAAGGTAGGACTTGTATGCCAACTTTCTATTTTACTGAACCTGATATTGGAAAACAGTTGCTTGCTGTAATAAGTTGCAGAAATTAAATGATGGTGTTGCAGTTTCAGTTTCTGCTAAATCTAAGATATGACAGCAACACCTCTTTTGTTGCTAGGATATTTCGTTGATGCCTAATTTCCTAGGAAATGATGGAACTTCCAAGTGGTAATGGATTCCATATTCCATGCAATCACAAGGGACAGTGTTCAGAGACATAGGTGTCAAGAAAGCAATTGAATACAAACGATTTCTATCATAATCATAAACCGTCAATTGCTCTAATCAAATCCAATGTTCGGGGACTATTTGCCAGTATGTTTTGTGACTTTGGGACAGAGCTTATGGTGTTTGATGTGAATGCCATGGAAGCATAGATGGGCATCATTTCTTCTATTCTAACTACAATCCTACACTTGTGTCATGTGTGGTTGATGATGAAAGGCTCCATTTCAAGGATGGTGATTTTGTTGATTTCTCTGAAGTTAAAGTTATGAATGAATTCAGTGATGGGAAGCCAAGAAAGGCGAAGACTGGAAGACCATATTCTTTCCACGTCCATGAAGATACCACTAACTTTTGGATGCTATGGGATGGGTGGCATAATCGCTCAGGCAAAGAAATCCAAGCTCTTAAAGTTTCATGCACTGAAGGAAGCACTTGAAGGTCCTAGCGAACTTCTTCTCAATGATTCTCTATGTTTAACTGCCCTCCCCTTGTACACTTGGTTGTCTGAACCCCGGATAAATTTGTTCATAAATTTGGGTGTTCCATTTTGCATCTTGGGAAGATACCAATATGTCATTAATGTGGCAAAGGTTTTAAAATGATAGCTCGCTAGTTAAGATGGATGTTAATGTTGTTGACTATAATGTATTCGAATATTTTGCAAGTGGTTTTAGTGGAGTGTTGTATCCCATGGCAGCTATATTTGGTGGAACCGTTGGGCAGGAGGTTGTGAAAGAATGTCCTGGAAACTTTCATCTACTTTTCCAGGTTTTATTTTTGTCTCTCTAATCTATCCCACTCTTTTAATTCTTTGATTCATCTCTCTCGAGTTAATGAAATTGTACATTATATCATTTAGTTTTATAAAGGAGGCAGAGCACGAAATTATTCTATGATGATCTCTCTGCCTAAGAACATTAATTATTTGTATTCTCATTCTATTCCTGTACTTCTGTGCAATTTTTCTATTTTGATTCATTAAATCTGTTTCTGTACAACCCCTTGGGCCAGGGTACACATTGCAGCTTTGAATTGTCTTATTTTCTCTTTTTATTTTTTCCTTGCTTGAAATATAAATATATCCTAAAGAAATGCACCGGGCACTTACCTTCATTCTGAGAATGGTAACCAGGGTAAACCAGATTAATTTCATGATAATCATGGTAGTCAACAAATGGCTCATGAAAGCATCATGTCACAATGTGAAATTTGAACCTAGGTGAAAAGGATAATAATTGATCCACATCAAAAACATCAAATCCCATCATGTCACTAGCAGGGATTTGAACCTGGGTAAGAAGGATAATAATTGTTCCACCTAACCACCTGAGATAACCCCAGGTAACTCCTCCTACTACTTACATCTTAATGAGGAATGAAGTTTAAAAATGAAATGGGGTTGCCATTTATTGTGAAACACAAATTTGTATCGTGTAGATATTGCTTCCTAATGTGAAACACAAAATTTGGTATAATTTAGATAATTCAAATTTTTATTTTGGAATTTAAAAATTATGTCTTCATTTCTGGTTTAAAATTTGAAAACCATGTCTTCATTTCTAGTTTAAAATTTAAAAATGTAAATTATGTGCATCATCTTGGATAGTTGGTTTGGAAGTCAGAGACTTTTTTCTATTTTTTCCACCTGTTGCATAGTTTCACAAGTTTGTTTATTTTCTTTCCTAGTATGTGCTTATAAAGGCATATTTGCATCTAAAAATGAGTGTTTTTGCCTATAGAATTCAAGGAGTTTATTTATTTTCTTTTGAACATTCTATACCGTTTAACCTTACCTTTCACCATAGAAGCAAGGAAGGAAACTGTTGGATACATATTTTTATGGCTTAGAACAATCTGAGTGTCGATAAAGTTGTCTTTTGTAGATGCATTTGGGTTGATCGTTAATTGGACCAACCCCTATCATGACTGAAGAACCCATCCCTTGGGTTTTATTTTCAGTATTTTCATCAAAGTTTTCACAAATATTCAATTGATGTTTTAGATCTTAAATGTATGAAGATGGAAGATAGTGGCATTTATTTTTTGAAGTAGATTGTTAATTTTAGCATTTTACCAATAATAGATTAGAAAATACCAAAAACAAATCCAACATTGCCTTTGAAGAGTTGTAAGAGTGGTCAGAAGTGTATGTGATCAGATTCGACTTGTTGACAAGTTTCTAGCTGGATTTTGAGTGAAGTATTTCAAACCTTGGATCATCCCTAAAAATTTTTGACATTGCTATAGGGGATGTGTACCTCCCAACTTTCTGAAGACATCAAACAAGTAGAACAAAATATTATTTGAAGATAGGGTAGAGAAAAATGATTAAATTCTCCATTCCTTCCTGCAAAGGGAGGCATCTTTTCCAATACCCGGAACAGAGCCCAGGGCATCAGTGATGACGCAATCTCTTTCCTTATTGTGCGACCCACAAACAAAGATTTATAGAAAAAGAAAAGGGGGAAAGCAATCTGTACAAATGTCTACCATTATGCGCAGGAAGACTATGCAAGCATCTATTCTATTCCTATTCAATTTGAGAAATGTGTGAATTTACCACATCGATCTATAAGACCTTTTAGAATCAAAGAGAAAAATTGGACCAATTTCCTATTGTCTTGTACTACCACCCCACTTGCATAAAACTCATGATGTTTTTATGTATTTGTCCTATAACATTATGTTTCGAATGAATCCCACAAACATGATTGGAGGGAATTACAGGTCTCAGATGTGGGAACCATAATGGTTAAAACATTATGCATATTATACCATAGGGTTCGATAGCTCAAGCATCACTTGGTGGATCAAGTTAAGATACAATGGGACAAGTATAACCCAAGATCTGCTACCCGAGAGGACACAAAGACTATATGTCGCAATTACCCCTCACTTTTGACCATTTATGATGTCCATCTTGACTTAGATAGCTACCTATGCTAAGGGTCTATTTTCAATTCCATGTTATTTATTTATGAACACTATGTAATATTGATGCATTAAGTTCGATAAGTGAAACTACTTACATAAATCATTAGATGGATTAGGTATTAATGATTGAAATGTTCAATGTATGACCTAATGTATGACTTACTTGGTTATGATTTATCTAGTGCATGACTTATTAGAGTTATTGTTGCTTCATGTATGGCTTAAGTGGATATGATTTATCTAATGAATGACTTAGTGAAATTATGATTTATCTAATGAGACTTAGTGAAATTATGATTTATCTAATGTAAGATTTATTTCCAGTATGAACTACAAAATTGATACGTGGATACTAGACTTAATAAGATGATGTTTAAGCTCAGGTATCTATATCTATTTTGTTGTTATATATATGCATGGATGAGAACTAACCCATAGAATGGGAAGAACTATATGATAACCAAGATCTACTCTTCCATTGGGAAGGTCGAGACATCTAGTGAGGAAAGGTATGATGTACATTGTTCTATTACATTTGGTATCTACTTGATATGCACTCTTATGACATGAGTAAAATGTAAATGACAGGTGGCAAGACGACCTGACTGGATTATTCGATGACAAGTCCAACCAGCAATGTAGTGTAGTCCATATTAGGGCGTTGACCCTAGTTTTGAGGAGGGGTGGAGGTATTTCCCGCCGTGTAACCTCCAAACCTGGAATCGTGGGAGGGCAGTGGTGGACACGCTCCCCTAGACATATGATGACGATTGCCAGTTGCCTACTGGGGAAGTTAGGTCGATATAGTCGACGCTTCCGCCATATTGGTTTTATCAGTGGTTAGATTGGTATAGCCGATGCCACCATATATAGCAGTAGAGGATGGATAGCGTGGGAACGAAAGTAGGTTAGGAAGGATAGGAGGATATAGATCAGTTGGAGACTCTTGATGGGACGTGATGTCATTGTCTCACTTATCAAATTTTACAACTATAACTCTCTCTCTATTTTGAGATGCCATATTTCCAAACTGCTTCGAACTCTTTGTATCTTTTACAATCTAACTTCGGGACGAAGTTTTCTGAAGGAGGAGTGTATGTAATGCCTACTTAATCTTATCATGAAAATTTTACTAGGGTTTAAATCACTTTAAAATATTGACTTATAATTATCAAGAAATATTGGTACATACCTACATTGGTGAAACTGTAAATTTAGTACTTATATAAACTTTGTTATTATTCTCAATTTACCTCCCCAAATTTTTAAATTTTGAGAAGACATAGTCTTCTCCAATTAATTACCAATTTATATATTCATCTCTCATCCCCAAAATGTCCTCTCATATTTACTTGGGAGAAGACATGGTCCTCTCCAATTAATTACCAAATTATATATTCATACCTCATCCCCAAAATTTCCTCTGAGATTTACTTGGGAGAAGACATGGTCCTCTCCAATTAATTACCAATTTATATATTAATCTCTCATCCCCAAAATGCCCTCTCAGATTTACTTGGGAGAAGACATGGTCCTCTCCAATTAATTGCCAATTTATATATTCATGTCTCATCTCCAAAATGTTTACTTGGGAGAAGACAAGGTCCTCTCCAATTAATTACCCAATTTTATATTCATATCACATCCCCAAATGTCCTCTCATGCTTACTTGGGAGAAGAGAAGTCAAATGTAAGGATGAGGGAGTAGTTATGACATTAATGAGAGGTGGTTGAGGTGGAGAGGAGAAGGGGGAGCATAAAAGGGGAAGGATGAGGGAAGGAGGGGGGATCCTTGGCTTGAGTTTGGTATTGGTTTGGTTGTGGTTTTGGAGGATTTGTTTTGAAAGTAAGGTGGGGAAGAGAGAAGGGAGAGAAGGAGAGTATTGTTTATCTTGGACACACTACATCTGGTTGGACTCAGGCTCGGAGTGCTAGGGAACCTGTCGAGGTTTCCTGGGCTAGGAATTACTTCCTAGTTGGCTGGGAGGTAAATCCAGTCGGTAGTCAAGAAGAACATCCAAGCCGGATCAGGAGCTAAGGGACATCTCATCCAGGCTATCGAAACATGTATTCCTCTATTTATATATTACTCATGTAAGTGATTGAAATGAAATGCCCACTATTTAATTATAGGAAATAAATTTTAATGGAAAAATATCATCGATTAAATGTTTAGTTAGAAATGAATTATTTCCCGTTTTATTGTATTTGAAATTAGAGAATTTAGTTCTATTAGAAGACCCTAGGATGGAATCCTCACAATCTAGAGCATTTGCATCTATCTGGCCTTCAAATATAGGAATATCAAAATTAACTTGTACCTTAAAGGGGGCGACATCTCCAAAGTGGCCACTTGATGAAGATGTGTCATCTATTGCCATTTGTCAAAGGATTCAAGAAAAAATATCCATCATCTTATTCCTTTGTCTCTCAAGGGCTTCTTTGAGAAGACATTTAATAGGATCTCTTGCTCCCTTGTCTTTATTTTCTTCCACCATGGGAGGTCATAGGGGCTGGCGAGGATGGTCTTACAAGGGCTCAAGTAGTTCGAGTCGCAACTCCTAATGCCCCAACCTCATGGGGGACATGCACAAAACAATAGATACAGAACATATTGCTCTGATACCGCTGATATGAATTTATTAAGGGAATGAAATGATATACATATTTGTATCCAAAACATGAAGATATAGTGAAACTTGACTTCTATTAATAAATGGAAAATGCTAAAACTACATAAATGCATAATGAACACAAACTAGATCAAATGGTGGTAGCATATCTTTTAGAATAGATGTGATGGTTACACACCTTCACTGAGCTATCTTACAATGAGGTTCAGAGGCCTTTTTATAATAAAGAGGTAATGAAAAACCCCAAACATCCAAAAACCTAACCCTAGGAGATGAAGTTCCAAAGGTTATTGGACATCGACAGGGTATGTTGGAACGTCAACTTCTCAGGGTTGTAACTTTGGCATGTAATCTTCATTTGGCATACATGTTAGCATGTTGGAAAGGTCTATATGAGAATTACATTTTCCAACTACTCTCGACAACCTATGACTTCTGAGTGCCCATTTCCCGAAAAACACAGTTTAGGACCTGAAAATGGCTCTAGAAGTTCAAGACCTAAAAAAAGTAGGAAAAGAATAGGTGGGTGGCCACTGATATTCACCAAGATCATATAGGTTGCCTCATTTGTGATGTAGCAATTATATTATTTTCTTTCACTCCATGTAGCTTGTCATTTAGTTGCAAGTATTTTCAATGTATTTTTGAGTTAAATAACATAAGAATTCATATTGAATAGGATAGATCATAATTGTTATTCGTGTTG
>APFE031682313.1:5754-16480 GCA_000404065.3 Pinus taeda | reverse complement strand
AAATAATAAAAATAAACTACAGCCACTTGAATGTTTGGGTTTTTGAGTTTAGGATTTGATTTGGAAATTGGAGTGAATTTCTTAAAATCCTGATAATTAATAATCTGACTACATAACTAAAAATGAAAAATGTTAGTAAAAACTCGCTACAGGTTCATATTTAAAATGAATGCCTTATTGAACTAATTTATTTACAAAATGCAATATTGTACATTTTATGCAATTTTAACCCAGGCTAAATAAATGATGAGACTTCAAAGAAGTGCCATTTTCAAACCAGTTGACCAAATGAGGTGAAACAAGCGTCAATGGGAAGCTTGTAAAAAATCGATTCTAAGAAAACAATCAAAACAAGAATCCAAAGAAAACTAAAAATTAACAAAAGCGTAGGGCAATCAACTAAATAAAAATCCAAAAAGGTATTTAGCCAAAATTTTTATAGAAAGGGTCCCCATTATTTGAAGTGAAGAAGTCAAAAATGGAGGGTTGTGTTTTTACCACAACAGTACTCAAGATTAACATTTTAATTCATCAAACTTTTCATTCTTCAATATACTCCCTCATAGGTAGAAATATTATATCTTTTTCAACCCTCAAGGCAAACATTTCCTCTTTATTTTTTATTTTTGAATATGAGCATCACTATTCAATAATGGATAGTTGGTCCTCATTACCATTGAAAAACACAACTAATAATTTCTTGATTTCTTCATATGTTAATTTGAGGTATTTTCATATGTTAATGTGAGGATTAGTTCCCAGCTTCTGCTAGTCTAGTTTTGGAGCTCTCATTTAATTCGCTCGTTCTCTCATACTCTTGCACACTTAGATAAATCTTGGAGCATTCTTAGAGCACATAGGTATTCACTTGGATTGGAGAAAGAAGGAAAAGGAAAGTACGAAAGCACAAGGGAACAATTGGATCAATTACTACAACTGGATTGCTTTGTAGGTAACAAGTTGCATGTGTGATTTTCTTGCTTATTTCTAGATGCATGGTACATGCATGTGATTTTTAGTTATGTGCTATCATTGGCACACATATTTCCTTGGAGTGACAATGGTTTTAGCCTTGCCTTGCCATTTCTTGGATAGCCATGGTGTTGTGGCTTTTCCACTTGTTCTTTTTCTGATTGGTGCTCATGTTCCTTATGGTTGTGGGTTGGAACAAATGCTCTGGAAGCCCTGGAATAACTTAGGTTGAGTTACTATTCTTGGAGCCTAGGTTGGCAAAAACGCTCTGGAGCCCTTGGTGGGTTGAGTTACTAGTCCCTGAAGTCGGTTTGGAAAAATGCTCTGGAGCCCTAGAAGGTTGTGGGTTGAGTTACTAGTACTTGGAGCCCTGGACAACTTCGGTAGGGACCAATCTGGTTGGTGTTAGTGATGTCTGACCATGGAGGTGGAATCACTGTGGTAGAGGGTTGAGGTGGTTTGGCCTCTAGAAGCCCTAGTTTGGTTTTTGTTTTGTTTTATTCCATGAGATCCCACATTCATTCTTGGAATATGGAGCGAGGGTGATTGGTTGAAAGAGAGATTTGGTTCAACCCAATCTATGGTCAGTGGTACGTTGAAGTCCCCAACTTGATTGGTATTTTCATATGTTAATATGAGGTATTTTCTTGTTGTGATATATGAGCATATGTATTAACTATGTTGGTGATATTATGGCTGAGTTGCTATTGTTTTTATGCTAGTTATTTGTTGGTTATATGATGTATACTATTTATGGCTCTTGACATGTTTGATGAATATATGAATGGTTGATGAATGCATGGAATATAAAGTGCTATTGCAGCTATCTAGAGAGGTATTAGAACCTTATTGGTGATTCTCAGGTGAGAATTATCAGTTTATGATTAGATATGAAATCATGATCTATAGCTTACATTGATCCAGGTCCTAGTGTGAAGAAGGACCTTTCTAAGACCTTTTACTTTCGTGATGTGTTAAAATTGATTTTTAAAAGAACATTAACAAATAAAACCGCAGAATGTAAAGAAGAGGAACATAACAATCATCAGCACATGAAAACGTAAGCCGTTGATAACGGAGTTCGTCCAGGAGGGACTACGTTTCGGGCCTCGGTGTCAAGATGATATAGGCTGCTGCATTATGTGTTGTCAATAAAGATGATGTACACAGAGATGATGTCTCAATCATACAAGGAAGAATGCCCTCACGCAAGAGTGGCTCTAAGAGATGTTCCACAGCTAGAATTCTCAATCAAAAGACTTCTATCAGTATGACACAAAAACAAGCATGGTGCGCATCCCGCCAACATGGCACAAAAGGGATGTCAAAGCAAAACACATGCATGACGACAACAAGAGTATTCCAACAACATACAACGAGGGATCTCAAAGCATAACATAAAGACTTATGACACAAAGTACATCACATAGAAAGATTCCGCATCAAATCAAGCAAGGAATCATGACAACATGTAATAAACAAGATCTTGCAACAATATCAATCATGGATCTGTACAACATAACGCAGAAATAAGAAGTACATGAACACATCATATACCTCACCACCAAGGGCCATCTGAAGCAAAGGCTGTCAAAATGCTGAAGCTTGCTGAAACATCGATCTCACACCATTGATTGCAAGGAGAAGACTATTCGCACATGAAGATGGACATCTGCACTAGCACTTAGAAAAGTGACTGAAAGAAGAAATGAGAGAAAGAAAAATCTGAATACATAATCAGATTTATGGTGTTGCGTAATGCTGAAACAACTGCCCAAAATCTGAATTCTGAGAATTTGAAAATTCGGAGCTCAAGGAATGTTTTAGATTCCCTTGGGATTCCTCAAAGATTCTATTTCAGGGATGAGTTGAAAATATGCTACTTAGATGTCAAATCTGACTTCATCATTAGGATCCCTGCGAAAAACCATGAAAAACAAGTATAAACTCGACCATATTCTGACAAAGTGAAATTTTACCTCGGGAAAATTTCATGGCTCATGGTTCAGCGCCCTGTTTTCGCTGAAATCATGATTCCACGTGCAATCTGGAAATGACCAAAAAATGCAGACCTTTGATGAAGAAACATACAACACCGTTGCGCTCATGGCGACGAGAGGTGTAAAAACCATATAAAATTTGTCAATTTTTGAGAAGTTGAAAATTTTGCCCTTACAAAATTCATGGTTCCGGCATTAAAAAATTATTACACTGCCTCGATTTGCGTGCCAGCTCCTGTCTCAAAATTCGTTCAGTCCTTCTCTTAGCACTAGCAAAAACTGAGTTCTTAAATAATATTCTAAATAGAAATACCAAGAAGTTGGTTTGGTGTAATGGAAATAATTGGACAATGGTTGAGGAAGGAGGAGGTGAAATCCTGTCCTCCATTTTAACTACATTTTAGTTTTTTTTTCACAACCCATAAATAATATACGTTTGAAACCCAACCAACATGGTTCTATTAATTAAAAATTTTCGTTGGGTAGCAGGCCCACCATTTGGGCGGCCCGCACCCATCCCCATGAACCAACATATAGAATATGCATTAATTTTTGGGCTTAGTTACGTTGTGGCTGGCTTTGGGTGGCGGGACCACCTATGTGGCCGCCTACCCAAGCTCCAAGCTCCCGTACTCATCCCATGGTCAACGGATATATCTGCTGCGGATTGGTGCCCGAAACACATGCTTTAAACGGTGGTTGTTTGAACTTTATGTGGCTACCCATATATCTTAACCCCACCATGTTATGCGTTGGTTTATTAGTGGAGTCTTGTTATAATAACAAAAATGATTTTGTTATAACTCCATACCATATGAGGTTCGTAAACGGTTGGATATGGTTTTGTTTTAATGAGATATTTTTTTTGTGTTTTGTTATATCTATCTATATATATAAACTTTTCACTGGATTTATGATTTTTGTTTAATTGTTTATATAGTTATTTTAATAATTATATTAAACAATTTTTGTTATATGGTTTTTTAACTCAAAAATGATTTTTGTTGCTTGTGCAGGTTTAGAAGGCCACTGGAAGGATGTCAAGTGTCAAGCTACGATGTGGGTCCCACATGTTGACTGGGATGCCATGTGGCGCACTGTGGGCCCCATTTTTCCCCTGCCATACCAAACTTTGAAGAGCTCTATCTTTTGCATACGAGCTCAGATTGACAAACCATTCATGCCACTGCGATTAAGAAGACGAGCCCTTTCAACTGATGCCACCAAATTCTCCTTTCTGCCATTTTGAATTTTGAGCCTTATCCATCCCCTTAGTGTCTCAAGATCCTCTCGGATCATACATGTTTTCCATGTTTGTGATGAAATGTCTGTTATGGACTAGGCATGTCCTAGGTCAGTTCTTATTTAAGTTTTGTATGAAAATATTTTACATTATGTCATTTATTGTTCTAAGAAGTTATAGGTAGTTATGGGTAGTGTTCTAGAGGTTGACCTAGAAATGTGGCTCAAATTTCGGGACCATACCCTTTGAACTGGATATTTTATGTTATAACTACATGGAGGTAGTGTTGTGCATGCGGTTGGAGGCCTATAGCCGTACCTTGGCCTTTTCATGCATGCGGTTGTGGGCTTAGGGTAGTGTAAAAAAGCCCCAGCTTCAGGTTTGGTCACTTGGGGTGGTCCTTTGGCCCTTGAGTGTCCTTTAGCCCTAAGGGGATGTTGTGAGTTGTTAGTTTGTCAACCCCATTTACATAACTAGAGCTTGGAGGTCGGGTCATGTCATAGTAACTCTTTGTCTCATGTTTATCTTGGAAGACTAGTGAAATTGGGTAAATGTTAGAGGGGCGGTTACATCTATTTACTTTTGCAACATTTCTAAAATTTACCTTTTTATAGGACTCATGCATGGCTAATTAGAAGGTTTTCACGAATAATTCTATTTTATAGGTTATCTAAGCATTTGGTTATAATAGTTACATTTGTTAATGTCATTCCACCTTACATTTACTTCATTTCCCTTGCTATCACACATTTACTTTTCATTATTTTCTTTGTTGTGTAACCAATTTTGCAGCTACAAGAAACACATAGAGCTAATTCCTATTATGTTAAACTTGCAACAAGTTGTCTTGAAGTTTCGAACGTGTTGATTTTATCATTATCTGACTTCTCAATAGCTTAGGTTTGCGTGCCATTTCCCTTTTAGCAAGTCAATTCCTGCAATTGCAATTTTCTTGTAACATAGATTATCCAACTTAGACTTTTACATCTAGCTTTGATTTTAGTATTTCCACCTACATAAAATAAAAAAGACAAGGAGATAGTGCTTGTTGCACACATAGTGCTAGCCCCTCTTAAATTTGTACAAAACTTGAGTTGTCAATGAAAGCTGAGACCCTTGGGAGTTACAACATTGTTGTAATAATGAGGGCCATAATAAACCATCATGGTACTTGAGCACCAGATGTCGGTCAGAGTCTTTGATGTCCAGCTTGCTGCACAAGTTATGGAAGACATTTGTGAAATTTGGCAATGATTAGTCCTTCCCTATAATAGTGCTTTCCATTTCATGTATTTATCATCATAGCTTCCAACAAGGTAATATTGTTCCTTAGTAGCATCCATGAAATAGCGCCAAGTCAGTACGAATGCAAACATTGCAGATTCCTCTATGGTATTTTCCTCATAGAAAGTTACCCACCAATCCTTGACATGGGGGGTAGCCTTAAGGAGTACAAAGGTAAACTTTTCTCCATCGAAAAAATTGTGGACAGAAAAATACCCTTCTAGCATATTCAACCATTTGTTTAGAGCCTCTACATCTAACTAGTCTTCAAATGTGAGAAAATACACTTAGAAATTAATCTATAGTTTTGAAATCTCTTGTAAGAATTTTGTCAAACACTTTGTCTGCACACAGGTAATTGTTCCAATAAAAATTACTAAAAAAATATGCATACAACTCAACAAACTATGAACATAACTCAGAATTTTGGACAAATTATTCTTGGAAAAACCTCAGAGGAAAAACTAGTGCAAGAGGGACATTTTAATATTCTTTGAGCTCTCAGAAAATTCTTTATAACAAAGAAATTCAACATACTTTAACAACTTATATCAACTAATTAGTAACCACTTTTCTTGAAATTCATTCAATAAATGATCCTCAAATTCAGTGCCAAACTCTGCCCAAAATTTCATATAATTTTACAACTTTCTATAACATTAATTGTAGTAGCTCCTCAAATTTCGTGCACAAAGAACATCTCAAATTTGCCTCAAATGCATGCAAAACCAACTCATAAATATGCCTCAATTTATATGCATGAACCATAGACAAATTGCACTATACAACCTACGATGAATGTGTTGTACATTTCTCTCAGGTTAGTACCTCTTCCTTAGTTTGCGTCCCACTTTTTCTGATTGGAAATTAGTGCTCACCTAACTTGGAATATGTGCCTCTTGTTGCCTTTGCCTTCTCCTCATCTCAACCTCTCCTCTTTGACTCTTGTTTTCTTTCACACAATTAAAGAATGAGCTCTCCTTGGGATTTGTGCCACTTAACAAGCCAAATGGGTGTGTGTCTTGACCTTGTAGCTAGCCTATAAAATTGATGGTTGAGATTTGATCTTAGCCCCTCATGATCCAATGGTTGCATTTTAATCTTTCATTGACTTCACTTAAAGTGCAATTTATCTCCTAACTTTCTATCACACAAAGTTAACCTATTTCCCAAGTCACTTTAGGATATTCTCCCACATGCTAACCTTAAGTTAATGCAGAAGACACCTATCCTAGTTACCTTTAACAACCCCTCTTAGCAAGGAAAGTGTTCTTCACCACTCCCAACTTGTCCCTAAAAAATATAAATTTTCCCTTCATAAGAGACTGTTAGAATGTCTGCATATTTCTCATCAATGGAAATGTATCTTATCTTTGCTACTCCTCTCTAGATATGATCTTAGATGGAATGGTATCAGAATTCAATATGTTTGGACCGATAATGAAATATTGGATTATATGAGACTTTTATGCAACTCTGATTAGTGGTAGCCTCTAACCATTGACCAAACAGACCCACCAATAGCTTGGAAAGCCAAATGGCCTCACAACTCACTTAACTAGCTGCCATGTATTCTGCCTGTACAAAACTCAATGCCATTGGCTATTGTTTCTAACTGAGCCAAGACATAACTGTTGATCCCAAACTGAAAAAACTCCCATATGTGCTCTTTTGGTCCACTACACTTCCTTTACAACCAGAATCCATGTAGCCAACTAGGTGGGCTCCATCCCCTCGCACATAGCCTAGTCCATATTCCACTATCCCCTACAACTATCTCAGGACGTGCTTTGTTGCAACCCATTGCACTCTCTTAGGATTCAACTAATCTTGGTTGAGAGTGTTAACAACAAAACACAAGTTTGGCCTGGTGTTGACCAAATACATCAATGACTTAATGAGCTGATGATATAAAGTGGGGTCCACCAACTCTCCCTTAGAAGTGCAAGCTTTTGGAAGTTGGTGAGCATTGGTATAGCCATAGGCCTGTAACCCTATGTAGTGTCCTATTTTTGCTAGTATAGTTTGTCACTCCTATCAAGGGTGATTTTTGACGAGTTATATATGGAAAATTGATTGCTTTATTGAGGAACAATGTTTTATATACATAGTTATATTTCCTCTTATGTTTATGTATGGCGGATTGATCACTGAATTGGGGAACACTGTTTTATATAGTCATATTTCTTCTTATGTGTGGTATCTTTGATTATGTGTATTAGATGGTTTTCGTTATGTAAATGTTATACATATCTCTTTTTTCATCTGACTTATGAAGCAAGTGTATGACATGGATGGTGATCCAAGATTAAGACACATATACCCATGGATGCTCATGGTTATGTTGAGCAAATTGTTAATGATGATTTATGGATGATACATGATTTGTATGATTATATATGTTTAATATTGTACTAAGCAGGATATGGTAGGGGACCTGGTCATTTTCCAACAAGGATGTCCAATTATGAATGATTGTGGAAGTCATTTCTTCAAAACCAAAATGATCGTGGAAGTCATGCACCATTCTTGGTAAAATGTGATTAAGTTAATTTCATTATGAAATTCACTTGATTCCTTTGATCTGTGAGATTGTGATGTGTGCAAGTCTTCAAACAAGGCCTTATGTGTGAGCTATTAGATGGGTAAAATCTCACAATCAGTACCATAAGGAGAAATGCGAAGTTTCAAAGCATAGTATATGAGAAGACATGGAAATTAGGGCATGGAGTCCTAAATCCAAAAAAGATAAAGATGTGGAGTCTTGTATATTTAAGGTGCGGAGTCCTGAATATTTAAAAATATCAAGTTGTGGAATCTTGGATCTTTGGAGTAGATCACAACGCAGAGTCCTCAATCTACTAAGACACGAAGATGCATGAAATAGGGGTGAAAAATCCCTATTCTTCAGAAGAAAAATACGACTCATGGATGTTGAAAATCGACAACTCATGGATGAATTTCCTTAAATAAAATCTCATTCTCACAATTCTGGATTGACTTTCTAAAAATAGAAAGTAATGTCTAGCATCTCAAGCATGACTTTCCAAAAATAGTAAGTCACCCTTGCATAAATTGGTAATCAAGCATTGTTGAAGGAAAATCACCTAACTTATCATTAATTAATCATAATAGTTAAATATTGACTTAATCCTCAATATTATTAATATTATTATTATTTTTATGAGACTATGATATTATTATTAAATAGGAATTACAAGTCAACTTCACCTCCTCAATCACTTCACGCCTCTCTCATTTACGACTCTCATGGCTCTATGTAACTCTCTCTCTTTTAAATAATACATTACACTCTCTTTTATGCACTCATCAAAGAATGACATATTCCTCTTACACTCATTAAAGATATGTAATAAAATATTCCTCTTATGGTCTCTTTAATGCATATGTTACACTCTCCTTAACTTAAGGCATGCATACCTCTCCTTAATGGCATAAGTTACACTCCTCTCAATGGAATACAACACATTCGTATTACTCCTCCTTTATGACAAGAATTTGTTGCTCCTCCTATATATGATTCTCATGTATTCTCACTTGGAAGGAGTGTATTATGATACCAAGAGTGGAAGAGACTTGAGGAATATTGTGAGAGGGAGAGGTATGGAGAGTAGCCAATTGCTTCCAAAATAAGTATGAAATTCTTACTAAACTACTAAGTAGCTCTAGTTAGTGAGGTTGAACATGAGTGGTATTGAGAGGAAGTTAAAAATATCTTCCTTAGTTTGCCTTGCATATCTCTCTACTATTGTATTTTGGTACTTTATGAGCTTTTGTAGCTTGGGGGTTTAAGGAGGAGAAGTTCTTCCTGGATATGGTTGGGAGGAAAATCGGATGGTTCACAATGAGTTGGTAAGGATATTGGAGCTGGAAAATACTCATTGGAGTTGGAGCATACTCCCATATTTTTGGAGTTTTATAAATTCATTGTCAGGTATGTTGATAGCATTATATTATGTCTTTTTGTAGTTCATTACATGGTTTTTGATTATTTGGTTGTTGGATGAAACTTAGATGTATATAAAATGTTACACACTAAATGTTGAAGAAATTTTGCAATAGATGTAGTTCATTTTGTGTAAGTTTTTTTTTGTACAATTTTGTTGCAAATTGATTAACAACAAGTCTTAATGGCTGAAGCATTCAAGCTGCCATGAGTTTGATGAAAAAATCTTAATTACATAAATTTGGTTTTTCCTTCTCCTTGTACAACTCTAGATAAGTTTGCACACTATGTGTTTGACAAAAGTGATAAATGAGATAGTAGGATTTGTTGTTGTTGTTGTTTTAAAGAATCGCATTCTTGGGCATCTTTGCTACGATTCATCTCAACATTAGGGGTATCCGTACCAAATCGCCATGTCACCCCAACTTTGATTTCAAAAAACAGTTTTTCAAACCTCGATTCTCTAATATGGTTTATTTTGTAGATTTATTGCTGCCTGTATCAACTGCCTATTGTTTTGTTTTGTTGATTTTTTCTATTATTATCTTGGATTCACCTGTTGATCTATATTGATGTGTCAGACCAGGAGGTAACTCCTCAAAAACAATTCATCGATATTCATTCAAGTTGGTCTTTATTATATACATGAGGGAGAGATTGTTCATTTCATCTCCCGGTGACTATTCGAATTTTCTATTATTTATTTACATCAATTTTAGTTATTCACCCAATCTTGATGATTAGGTGTCAACATTCCCCCCCTTAATCTGAAGGGATGTTGGTGAGTCCAATCATCATTCTGAATCTTTCAAGCTTTTCTCTTCCAAGCGCTTTGGTGAAGATGTTTGCAATTTGCTCATTAGTGGAACAATGGCGGAGATGGATTGTTTTCGCCTAAACATGATGTCGAATCAAATGATTTTTATTATTGATGTGCTTCGTTCGATCATGGAACTTTGGGTTCTTGGCTAAATTTATTGCCGAGGTATTGTCAATCATGAGTGGAGTTGATTGTACTTGTTTTACCTGCAAATCTTCAAGAATTTTCCTGAGCCACACAATTTCTTTTGTTGCCTCAGCTGCTACCATATATTCTGCTTCTATTGTGGAATTTGTTGGAACTAATTGTTTGCATGATCTCCAGGAGACAACTCCTGATCCAAGACTCATAACATATCCTAAAGTAGATACCCCAATTTCTTTGTCTCCATCGAAGTCTGAATCAGAGTATCCAATCAAGCTGAAGTCGTCCACCTGTGT
>APFE031682308.1:0-10952 GCA_000404065.3 Pinus taeda | reverse complement strand
AAGATGAAAAAAGGGATGCAAACATGGACACAAACATGGGTGCAACAACAGACACAAAAGTAGATGCAAAAATGGATGAAACAAAAGTGGATGTAATAGGGGATGCAAAAACATACACAATATCCGATGCAAACTTGAACACAAAAGCGGATGCAAATGTGGATGCAAACGTGGAAGCAAATGTGGTTGCAATGGTAGGCGCAAGATATGGCGTAACAAAATTGGATGTAACAATAGAAAAAAAAATGCAAAATAAGAAGCAAAAATGGATGTAAAAGTGGAAGCAAATATTGATGCAACAGGGAAAACAAAATTGGATGCAAAAAATGGATACAATGGAAGTAGATGCAAAAGTAGATAAAAACGAGATGCAAAACCCAATGCATAAACCTGACACAAAAGTGGATGCAAAAAGAGATGCAATATTTGATGCAAATATTTGATGCAAAAGAGGATGTGAACATGGATGCAAAATTGGAAGCAAATGTGGATACAATAGTGAGTGCAAAACATGGTGCAAATTGTGGCATAATAAAAGTGGATGTAAAAGCGGATGTAATGATAGATGCAAAAAATGAATCAAAGTATGATGCAAATGAAGATGTAAAAAGGGATGCAAAAGTGAACTTTAAAATGGGTGCAACAGTGGATGCAAAATTGTATGCAAAAGTGGATGCAATAGAAGTCGATGCAAAAGTAGATGCAAAACAAGACACAAAACCCGATGCAAATCCTGATCCAAAAGTGGATACAAAATGGGATGCAAAAATAGATGTAGTAGTTGATGAAAACCTAGATGCAAATGAGGATGCAAACGTGGATGCAAAATTATAATCAAAAGTGGGTGCAAAAAGGAGGTTCCAAACTAGGCGCCAATTGTGGCACAAAAATATTAGATGCAATAGTGGGCACAATAATAGATGCAAAAGAGGATGTAAATATGGATGCCAAACAAGATGGAAAAGTGGATGCAACAAAAGTAGATGCAAAATTATATGCAAAACTAGACACAAAACTCGATGTAAAACTTGGCACAAAAGGGATGCACAAATGGATGAAAAAATGGATGCAAAAACTGATTTAAAAAAGGATGCAAAAAAGGATGTAAAAGTCGATGCAAAAGTTGATGCAAGTGTAGGTGCAAAAAGTGAATGCAAATGAGGATGCAAAAGTATGTCAAACAAAATTAGGTGCCAAACTTGATGCAAAACCTGGAACAAAACTTGGTGCAAAGGATGACACAAAACTTGGCATAAAATTTGGTGTAAAATGTGGTGCAAAATCTATTGCAATACCTGGTGCTAAACTTGGTGTAAGACGTGGTGTAAAACTCGATGCAAATTTTGTGTCAAGTTTTGCACCATATTTGATAAATGGATGCAAATAGCACCAAAAATGGGCTCTAGATGCAAAAAAAGAAGTAAAAAAGGATGCTAATCACAGGATTTGTTGTAGTGTCAATCTGATGGGAAAACTGAGATAGTAAACAAATGTTTGGAAGGATATCTTCATTGCCTTGTATTTGATAAACAAACACAATGGGTCTAATGGTTGCCTCTGGCTGAATGGTGGTATAACACTTCCTTCCATACTGCAGAAAAAATGACCCCATTTATGGAACTTTATGGATACCATCCACCATCCATCACATTATATTTAAGAGAAAATTCTAAGGTTCAAGCAATGGAACATCACATCAAGCATCAACAACAAGTTCTCCAACTCTTAAAGGATAACCTCACATTGGTGCAGAATAGAATGAAACAACAGGCAGATCAACATTGCCGCGAAAGAAGTTTCGATGTAGGTGACTAGGTATTCGTACAACTACAACCATATAAAAAAATGTCCCTCAAGCAAGCAAAGAAGGTGTTGTGGCCACCAAAAATCCCCCTCCTTATGAAGTGTTATTGCTAATACTAAATAAGTGGGGACCCTTAGTCAAAAAATTTAAAAAATCAATTAGTGTTTATATTTCCTTTTAGATGAAACTTACAACATCATGGACATAGGAAAATACCTTTGAAGAATCTAAAAAGGTTAAGTTTGATGATGAAGAAAGTAAATTCACTCCTTAAGAGATATCGCATCGCACAAAGAATGATAAGGTACCTTCTAATGAGCCAAAATGATAAAAAACACGAGATTGCGACACGAAACGTCATCGCATCACATGCATTAATGAGCACTCACATTGAAAAACTTTAAAATCGCTGATATGTGATATCGCATATCGTACATCGCAAAAATCACATAAATTACACATAATGATTATAACGATTTAGCGATCTGCGATCTTGCGATATTGCAATATTGCGACCAAGTAACCTTGCAATAGAACAACATGATGAGATTGCGGTAATGTGATGCAGCGATCTGCAATACTGCAAAGCAAAATCGCAAGACCTCTCCATCGCAGTTGGTTCTGGCTCATTATTCGAGAAAACTTTTTTTTAGGCCAAGAACTGGTCATGCACTTTAATGCGAATTAATGAGATGTTTCCAATTGTTAATGAAGTATGGTGTTGTGTTTTTCGAAGAACTAGTTCACGTAAGGTGGCATGTTTTTGCATATCTTCGGCATTTAAAGTTTTCTTGTCATTATTTTTATCATTACTTCCACCTCATTTGTAAACTGCAGGAACGAAGGACAAAGCGCTGTACAAGGCAGTATGCAGGAAACTATGAGGAGGAAAGGTAGTACTCCAATGTCCATTTGGGAAGGCACACCTAATCTACTTAAGGAAGAGAAAGAGCCGCAGAACTCTTCTGAGGCATCCATCGCAGATCTCTCATATACAGCCATGGCTGAATGGGTACTAAACGATGCTGACACTAGAAATAGACAGTTTAATGCTCAGGGTCAAGAGCTCATGGAATCACTATTTTTACAAATTTTGAGCTTTATACCCGATAAGAGAAAAAGGCGCAAAAGGCAAAAAACGCATCAGGGAAGCCTGAATCAAGGAACGGAAGCAGTTTCCGATGCGCGATTAGCGCTTAGCACTAATCGTGCATCGCTAAGAAAACTTGCTCGAAAAGGAAGGCTTCTACCTACTCAGTCACCTACAAGCCCCTGAAAATTGCAAGAAAGCAACGATAGAATCAAACTGGAAACAGAAAGCTAAAGAAAAAGCAGAAGCAATCCAAGGGTTAACCAAGCTAAAATGGGATTATTACCAGGCATACATGGTAAAGACACATATTCATTGGATGACTCTCAAGTATATCATCAATTTTGCTGAAGATAGTGCCAGCTCTTGCCAATTCTGTTTGCTTAACTCAACCAAAGGCGGAAGACAGTCAGTCAACTCTACCCAGGCAAATACTGAATGCTTGCGACGTTAAGGAGAAAAGTTAGAAATAGTTAGATATTAGATTTAATTTTAGAAATAGTTTTGCTTAGAAAAAGCATGGTCATTTAAATTGAATCCTGAATTTCTGTAAATAATTTATTTAGTTAGTAGTATTTAAACCCTTCTCAAGCATTTAGAGAAGGGTCCAAAAATTTATCAAAAATTTTTCCTCAGAACATGCACTTTTGCACCCTCCGAGGAGGTTTTGATGAATGAATGGAACAAGGTTTATTGGTATTTGTATCTCACATCTGCTACTAATGTTGCACTTCTGTACTTTTAGTGGATGTTAAATCAAGGAGAGATAAATCAATTGTCACTTGAAGCTCATGAGTAGGACTAGTTATAAATGGTACTTTTATCTCTTAACCAGTTCTGCTTATGCGTTAAAGTGATGTTCAGTTTTTAGTTGTTTACATATTATAGTGTGGATGCCTGAGTTATCATTTGGCACTTTTGTACAGTGATAACTATCTATTTATGCTTAGTGTATGAATAGCTCATTTATGCGATATGTTTTCACAACTGTTTCATCTAACTTTTTATACGAAATAGTTCATCTTTATTGAATTCTTTTCTTATAATAGCTAAATTATCTTCATTACCAATTATTGCTTGAAATCTTTTTAGATCGCATAGAAGAAAGATCACACCCCGGGTTAGCATAAATTTTGATGTTTTTCTATTTATTAGAACACAATAGCATAGAATTAGATTATAATTAGGATAGAAGTATTCCAGTTAGAGCAGAAATACCCATCCTTCACACACACACACACACACTGAACTGGGAAACTAGTCCCATATCCCCAGTTGGACCTGCTATACCAAACGGATAAGGAGCTGCCAAGCAAGGTTCAGACCGGGCAGGTATCCCCCTTGTTGTAGACCCAATTTTTCGGGGCCTTCGACATATTTGGCGCTAGAAGGAGGGCTTGAAATATGAATGGCAAGTAAATATAAATCAAAATACCATTCTGAGAGTAAATCGCCCTCACCATCTCCCCCGATTTCTCCATTTCACTTAAATCCAGAGTTAGAAGTCGCCGAAGCATCAACCGCTGCTACAAACCCTGACATTTCAGAACAATCTATTATTGAACCTCTTGAAGTCGAATCTCTGATTCACAAACTTTAGCGATTTTTCATTTCTCCTCAAAGATCTGATAAATCTCAAGGCAGCATGACTTCGCAATATAACCCTGCTCATCCCATCACCAAATTAAAGAGTGAAAAGTTTGTTGTTCAACCAACCGAATTACCTCTTCCCAAAAGGAAAAGAGCAAGGAAATCACCTAAAGAGTCCGACAACGCAGACTCTTTCATCAACATCATCCATCTCAGCCTCTTCACCACGAAGTCAACCATCCACTCCTCCACTTCAGACCATTATCAATCCACCTACTGGAACCCCTACAACTCCTCCTCAATCATCAGCGATCGTAATATCCTCATCTTTCCAACCAGAGGGATCATCTTCTGCACTTCCCCCTGTTAGTAGTTGAGCAATGGCCCAATCTCCATGGAATAGCCCAGGGGTAGTCTTAATTCTTGCACCCTTGATTCAAATACCAGCCCATCCTGAGAAATGGTTGCCTAAGGTCAACCCCAATGAAGGCATGCTAGCAGAAGAGCACATAAACAACTTTATGCTATCCATTAATCTCAACGGGGTTACTAATGAAGATGTTGTTGTTCGACTGTTTCCTTATACTCTGCAAGGAACAACCGGATCGTGGTATTTCTCATTACCCTCTGGATCTATTACTAGTTGGGACATCTTCCAAGACCAATTCCTAGCCAAGTTTGGTGACGAAAGGTCTACGGCAACGTTAATCAACGACCTATCCAACCTTAGGGCCAAATCTAGAGAGCTTATCAAAGACTTCAATCCACGTTTCAATAAAATTCTAACAAAATTCCTACTGCTTCCCAACCCAATGAAGAAGTGCGATGTGAATGGTATATCACTGCTTTACCATCAAACATATCAATCTTCGTGGACAGGGCTAATAAAACAACCCTAGCCGAAAACATGAAAGAAGCCATAGTAGTAGAGAAACGTATAATAACCCTAGAGAAGAAATCCACGATAGAGGAACGGAAATCTAAGAAGGTCACCTTCAATGAAAAGTCCAAGAAGAAACAAGCAAAAGATCCATTCGATTTGGAGGGATTGCAAAAAGTTCTGAAGACCATGTCCAATGAAATGGTCGACATAAAAAAGCAAGTAGCAGAAACGTCTTCAAAAAGGCCCTATAGAGCTTTTAAAGGAGGCCCGTCAATGGATTAAAGGCCACCCAATGCTATTACAAGTGCTGAATCCAAGGAAGACAAAGAGGAAATTTCCACTAAAGAGCAAACCGATGATGAAGAAGTTGTAGAATTACAAGGAATGTGGGATTTCATCCTCCCACAAGAAGAAGATCAAGAAGTATTCCCAATTAACACATGAAGTAGAAATCAGCTTGATCCTCCCCAAACTACCCCAAAACCAAAGAGCGCAAGCTCTGCAACAAAGGATAAAGTCGCAACAAAGAGAACGACATCTAAAGCGACTCAAACTAGCCCAGTCCAAACAGATTCATCAACTCCATCTAAAACGCTGATTGTTTCGGATGAAATGGAGTACAATATTATAGAAGACATGAAAAAGACTAGGGAAAAATCACTCTTTACGAATTGAGCAAGTTAAAGCATGAACAAAAGATAATGTTGAAAGAATTACATGTTGTGCCAGTTGCACCTTTGCCTACCGCTGTAATTTCTCAAGCTTCCCAGAACATGGGAAGACCTCCAACTAATACGACTAACAAGGTTGATCCAAATGACATCGCTTTAATTGGAGGAAGATCTAGATCTCATACTCCCCCGTTTCTCCTTACTTATGAAATTTCTAACAAAAATGTACATAATTGTTTAGTGGATTCTGGTCCCTCATAGAATATTTTACCAAAAACCATATGCACCAAATTAAACGTTCCACCACAGAAATCTGTTGTTCGCATAGTTCAGCTAGATCGATCTCAAGTTGAAGTCATTGGCGAACTAAATCAAGTAACCGTAAGGCTGTCATCCAACTCGAAGGTATGTCAAGTTATTGACATTTTAGTCGTTGATATCCTTGAATTTTATGGCTTAATTCTTAGCAGGGATTGGTCAGAAAAACTGCATGGATACTTCGTAATTGATTGGTCGCACATGTGGCTGCCTTACAATGGTAAGCCAAATCAAATAAAAGTTGAACGAGAATTACATCAGAAGTACATAGTAATGGAATTAGAGGGGGAAAATGAACCAGTAGCATATAACAGTAGCATAGTTGGCAATTACTTAGTGGATTCTTTTCTCGGCAATCTTAATGCTCATACGTCACCTTATTTAGAACATTTTATTTTGTCCCAAGTCAAAAAAATTTCTCAAACTGATAGTTCAAAATGTATCAATTTTTTAGATAGACCTGTAAATAAATCTTTGTTTTGGAAATTATTTTTTGATGGTTCTAAATCTAACGAAGGAGCAAGAGCAGGATGCATGCTAATTAGTCCAAAAGGAGATAAAATCATGTTAACATGCAGGCTCGAATTTGATTCTACCAACAATACAGTAGAATATGAGGCTTTTGTCCAAGGGTTGTACAAAGCAATCTTGTTAAACATAAAGTACCTCCAAGTCTTCGGAGACTCTGAAATTGTAGTCAAACAGGTACGGAATACTATACATTGCTTATCAGGTCATTTAAAACACTATCAATCTTTAGTTCAAGATCTGATTGAGTATTTTATAGCATTCAATATTTCATCAATTCCCAGACTCTAGAATTCAAGCGCTGACCTTTTAGCTAACGTAGATTCTAAGCTCATTCCTTCGGAAGATTTTAGTTCAGATAGATTCTCAATAGAATTAATCTTTAGACCTTTTATTCCTGACAACATCACAAATTGGAGAATATTCAACGACGATCCTGATATCGTAAATTTCCTTACATCTGAAGGATCCTACTCCAATCAAATAATTGACGAAGACCAACATGATCGACAATTGCAACAAAATAGCACTAACAATGCTATACCTAAGTCGTTGGTCAAGTTAGAAGATTTGTACGACTTGAAAGATCGGCTTAAAAGGTCTACCGATTCAAAGCTCCAAAGTTCAACTTTGAATTTAGAATTAGTAAACCTAGGAACTGATGCCAAACCTCAAAACATAAATCTAGGCCTTGGCCTAGCCCCTGAAGAAAAACTAGCATATATTCATCTTTTGAGATAATACAAAAACGTTTTTGCTTGGAACTATGATGAGCTCAAAACATACGACACTTCCATCATCGAACATACTATTCCAATGACCGATAATGAAAAACCTGTCCAACAAAAATCGAGAAAGATCCATCCCAATTTAGAAAATCAGATAAAAATCGAACTCAATAAGCTGTTGAAAGCCAAGATAATCTTTCCCGTTAGACATTCTAAATGGGTCTCCAATATGGTACCTGTTAGAAAGAAAAATAGAGATATTAGAATTTGTATTGACTTTCGAAATCTTAACAAGGCTTGTCAAAAAGACAATTTTCCCTTACCACCTATGGAGTAGATATTGCAGGCAGTGGTGGGCTCAGAATTAATGTATTTCTTGGATGGATTTTCAGGATACAATCAAGTGTTGGTACATCTTGATGATCAATTGAAAACCACATTCAGAACTAAATGGGGCACATATGCATATTGAAAGATGCCATTTGGTTTGATTAATGCTAGTGCCACATTTCAGAGAGCCATGGACATCGTATTTAAAGGTTAGTCAATAAATATGTAGTAATTTATTTTGATGATATAACCGTGTATTCCAAGAAACGAAGCGACCATCTCAAAGACTTGAAACAAATCTTCGAACGATTTTTAAGGTATGGAATTTCACAAAGAAATCTTTTTTCACATTAAGTGAAGGGAAACTTCTAGGATTCATAATGTCAAAATCTGGAATTCACATCGGTTCCGATAGAATCAAAGAAATTTCTAAAATATCCCTACCTCATAACAAAGAAACCATGCAATCTTTCCTTGGTCAAATCGACTTTGTAAAGAGATTTGTTCCAGATTTTTCACAAATTGTATCCCCTTTACAAGCCATGATAAAAAAGAACTCAAATTTTAAATGGGGCCAAGATGAACATGAAGCATTCAACCTGATCAAACAAGCTATTATTAATACGCCATCTTTAGCAACTCCAAATTTTTCAGAGCCTTTTATTTTATATACATTTGCCTCAGATAGGTCATATGCTGCGATACTCACTCAAACGAATCAAGAAAATGCGGAAGCACCAATTGCTTTTTTCAGTTCAAATTTACAGGATGCTGAATTAAATTATTCAGATGTGGAGAAACAGGCTTATGCTATTTTCAAAGTAATCAAACACTTCAAAACTTTTCTACTCAAAACCCATACTAAAATTATAGTACCATTTCTAGCGGTAAGGAATATTCTAGTACAAAAGGATGTGGATGAGAAAAGGGCCAATTGGGTTACTGCCTTACAAGTATATGACATAGAAATTAAACCAGCAAACATTGTAAGAGGTCAAGGCTTTTGCAAAATGTTTGCTGGAGCGTCGCAAATTTCTGAAATTCCATCTGTAAAGGTATAAATGTGTGAGGTAAGCCTAAACGATGCAGAGTCATTATATGCTGATATCATTTATTATCTTAAGAACGGGTATGCTCCTTCACACCTCGATCATACTAAGAAAATAGCTCTAAGGTTGAATGCCAAACAATGTCAGCTCATAAATGATATTCTTTTTAGAATAAATTATGATTCTATTCTCCTTAGATGTCTTGAGAAATCTGAAGCTGAAAAAGTTTTGCAGGAACTCCACGATGGGCCAGCAGGCGGACACTATGCTGGAGATGCTGCTGCACATAAAATCTTGTGCGCAGGATATTACTGGCCCACGTTATTCAAAGACTCGCACATTTACGTGAGGAAATGTCAAGTCTGCCAAACTACTGCTGGGAGACAAAAGAAGCCATCCTTACCACTACAACCAGTTAACATCGAACAACCTTTCAGTCAGTGGGGATTGGACATAATAGGTGAGATCGTTCCTCACTCTTCTAAGCAGCATAGATATATCCTTACAACAACAGATTATTTTACTAAGTGGGTAGAAGCAATTCTACTCAAGGCGGATAATGCTGAAAATATCATTGGGTTCATAGATCAATTTATAATCACCAGGTTTGGATTGCCTTCCGCTTTAATGTTTGATAATGCATCATAATTTTCTGGAAATGCAATGACTGCATTTGCACTTAAAAGAGGATTCAAACTTAAATATTCGACCAATTATTACCCACAGGGCAATGGGTTAGCCGAGTCTACAAATAAAAACCTAATCAGGATTATCAAAAGAACAGTAGACCAAAATCATAAAAATTGGCATAAATCTTTAATATATGCTTTGTGGGCAGACCAAATAACGAGAAAAGCTTCCATCAACACTTCTCCCTTTGATTTAGTTTATGGGAAATAAGTGGTTCTTCTGACTCATTTAGCAATTCCCTCTTTGTCTCTAGTTCAATACATTGATGAAGTACCTACTTCCTCATTACACGTAAGACAAATGGAAATAACCAAATTAGAAGAACAATGAGAACAGGCTAAGAAAACGCATGCTCATCATCAAGCACTAGTAAAATCCTCTTTTGATTCAAATATAATGACCATAAAATATTTTCAGATGGGAGACTTAGTTTTAAAATGGGACAAGGCACATGACGAAAAGGGGAAACATACAAAATTTCAAAGAATGTAGTTTGGTCCTTTTCAAATTGTACAAGTCATAGGTCCATCAATGTTTGTGTTACAAGATTTAGCAGGTAAAAGAGACTCTTTGCATGTCAATGGACAAATTCTTAAGACATATTTTCCATAGAATATTATTCTTCTATTTTTGTAGAGTAATAGTTTTATTTTCATAATAAAACTAGTTGTGAATGGTTACATTAGGCATTTACGAAAAAGACACCAACTCTCTTTCAGATTTTGATTTTTCGCTTGTATAAATAGCAAACCTTTCAGAGAATTGATCTTTATTATTGAAAGATACAGTTAAAGACTCTAACCTAGATATGACACTAGTTTCAACTTCATAAAGTTTGATGAAAACAACCTTTAGTGAAGAAATTGTTTTATGTCAGTGTAATGAAAGGTATCAATAATAAAAGAAAGATTCTCTGTAGAACAACTATTTCCAAAAAACTCTACCATTGTCGTCCAGAGCTATCTAAAGGAAACAATGACTTCCTCCCTGCTAAGGAAATCACAACTTTCAGAGGAACAATCCAAATATACACTTCACCTTGAAGAATGAGAGGTCTCATCATGAGCCGGCTTATCATAATCACAGATATTATAACTTGTTGACTTTGCCAAATACTGCATACCACAACAGGGCAATGGCTCAAGATTGTTACAATCAAAAGGCAAGGGGTCCCATCATGAGCCAGCTTGTTCAACAAAGTTATAAATCAAGTGAATGACTATGTCATAAATTGGCTATCAAACCAAGACATTGTTCTTTAAGAATAAAAA
>APFE031682306.1:0-15103 GCA_000404065.3 Pinus taeda | reverse complement strand
CATGCCTTCTCCTTAATAAATGTGAGGGTACATTGGGTAATGTGAAATGAATATATATATTGATAATGGGTTGGAGAGGACTATGTCTTCTCCTAAGTAAATGTGAGGGTACATGGGGAAATGTGAAATGTAATTACATGGAGAGGACCATGTCTTCTCTTTAATAAATGTGAGGGTACATTGGGTAATGTGAAATGAATACATACATTTTGAAATAATGGAAGGAGACCAAATTCTACCCAATATTCAATTTCAGAAGGTAAGTGGAGAATTTAAATAATGGAAATCATGAATTTTATATTAGACCTATATTTCTTAATATTTTTAGATAATGTAAACATTAACAAAATTTGTAGGATAAGATTTAAGTGGGGCATTACAATTATGTCCTTGATGAAAGGTTCTCTTTCTAAAACGTTTTCTTTGGAAATGTCCTGAAAATGCTTTACTAACACTACATCTATCTCCTCATGAGATTGATGAATTTGGCCATTTTCATGCTTGATCGAAGAGATTCTGTTGTGAGCTCTGTTTGTAATGGTAGTCTGTGAAAAAAATTGGTATTACGTTCTCCTTCTTTCAGCCATAGAACCCTAGATTTTTGTTTCCAAAAAAATTCTTCTTGTTTGCACAGCATTTCCCATTCTTGTTGGTATTTCTCTGCTAGATCATTTTTGTCTTTTTCAAAGCCATTCTTGATCAAATCTTGATTGAGCTCTAGAATTTTGTTCTCTACAATTTTTTTACTTGTGAAAATATTACCAAATTCCTTCTGGTTCAATTCCTTTAGCTTCTGCTTGATGTGCTTTAGTCTTTTATGCAGCAGGAACATAGAAGAACCCCGAATTTGTAGGTCTTCAGCCCACCATTTTTCAATATTGTTGTAGAAATCCGGTTGTGACAGCCATATATTTTCAAACCTGAACAGTTTGTTTCTTGGGGTGCCAAAGCCCATGATCTCCATCTGAATCAGCCAGTGATTTAAGCCTCCAAAAGGAAGAATATATGTTATTATTTCCTTGTCTAGAAGCATGAGCTCTTCAGAGATTATGAATCTGTCTAGCTTGGAAGCTACCAGAGAATCACCTCCTCTTTTGTTGTTCCATGTGCAAAGGCCATTGTTTATCTCAATGTCCACCAGCTTCATGTTTTCTTAAAAACATTGGAAAGCTTAGGAATATTTGTTTAGTGCTCTTGTACCCCCTTTTTTCTCTGAGAGAGATCTAATCATGTTGAAATATCCTCCTATAACCCACGGTAGCCCTGCAAATCTATTTCGGAGGTCTAGTAAGGAATCAATAAACCTGATTTTGTCATCTAACCTTTGAGGGCCATAAACAGTCGTTACAAGATAAGCGTCCCTGTCACCTACAGGCTGAATAACAACTGATAAATAATTCCTTGATGCCTTGGCATCAATAATACCTATTTTTTAGGGATTCCAGAGGATAAGGATACCCCGTGCTGTATTTTCTGCTTTGACTTCTATGAACTCATATCTGCTGAGCCATTTACTATGTATTTGTCTTATCTTTTGATCAGAGCACTTCGTTTCTTGGACAAAAATTATATCTGAAGCTAACTGCTTCATTCTATTATTCAATATTCTCTGCTTTCTTTTGCTTCCTAGACCTCTGATGTTCCAAGTTGTAAACTTCATAATTACAGATTGGTAAAGGAATAACTGGTTATATCTTTCATCTTACCTGAGTCTATCATGAGCTTTCCACATTCCATTAATAGCTGGTTTTGCTTTTTTCTGCCCCTTTTTTTCCGAGGGTTTCTTGGAGCTAATCCTGGAGTCGATTTTACTGCTTTTATTCCATGGTTGGCTTGTCTTTCCATGTTGTTATCTTCACCCAAGTCCTTTGCCTGAGTTTTCCACAAGAATAACTGCCTTATACGATTGCATTCTTCTTGTGGTAGCGATTCTACCCCACCCGTTGTTCCCTTACTCAAGAACCCTTCTAGATCTAGGTTTTCTCTGTCAATAATCTCTTGCAACTCATTGTCCTCCATTTCCATCTCGCTCTGAGTCATTCCTTATCCATATCCATCTCTGATTCACTCATCAAGATATCTTTCTGCTTTTCCTTTACCTTTTCTTGATCATGTTCTTCTTCGTTGTCATGTTTAACATATCCATCCTTCATTACTTTATTTTCAACTTCTATATCTTCCTCCTCTTCAAGAACTTTGAACTGGTTTGACCTCACTTTTTGATATCCGCTTCAGTGTTGTTTTGGCCCTTTTTTTCCATTTCTACCTTTATGAGCTACTTTGTGAAAGCCCTCTGTTTCTTTCATTGTATTGGGATTACTTTTGCTCTCTACGTTACTGAGAGGGCAGTCTCTAAGAAGGTGCCCATGTTCATGACATTTTCAACATCTAAAAGGAATATGCTCATAGTCAATAATATGCACCCATTCCTCATCATAAACCTCTAATATCACCTCGTCCAGAAGTGCTCCAGATAGGTCCATCTCTACACAAATCCTCTAGATGATTAGTCCTTTTCATTAGTCCTATTCCTTCTATTCCTAGTCATTGAATTTAGCTGGTAAATTCCCTGCACCCTTTTTTAGGAACTAACCAACCCTATTTTTTTTTTAGATTTTAAGGATTTTGCCTCTTCTCAATTCTTTTAGATTCCTTAATCTTAATTAATGGTCATTTATTTAACTTATTAGGTTTAATAAGCATCTAAGATATATTTATATATATCCATATTATATCATTAATTTTTGTTTTCTTAGTTAGGTCTATTAATAGGTTAGGGTCCTGCATTTTTTGTTTACGATAATAATATTACAAGAAACTAACTTGCATAGTAACTAATTATTTATATATTTATACTCAATCTAGAAAGTGTATATTTACATATTATTCCATATGATTAATGATTTAAGGTTTTTGATATATAGCTATTGCATAATATACATATATATTTAATTAGTATTCCATTTTAGTAGTTTGTTAGGTAATAAATATAACAAAAAAACTAAGTTTCATAATTATTAACTTACCATTTTTTATATGATTATAATTGGAGAAAAAAGCCTTGTAATAACTAATTTATTCATTCTCTTAATTTTTAAATACAAACTTTACCTTTATTCAAATGTTGGTAATATATATAAAAATATTTTTTGGTAATAATTATAACAAAAATAACTCTTCCTTTCCTGGGTCCAGTTAGGTTGGCCAGTGAAATTTAGGTTTTTCTCAGTCAAATTGACCAATCCAATATAGTCATTTCCTAGTCAAATATAGTTGTTGAAATATTTGTTCTCCCTATTTAATGTGAAGCAATCATCTGATTCTTCAACTTGCCCTGACAATAAACCTAAACTTAACCTAATTGCACATGCCCAAATATTCCAAACAGAAATAAGCGAAATCAAACAAATAATTCAATTCAATTCACCCCTGTGCTTAATGTCTTGCACCACTTGATCATGGACATCTACAACTGCCCCATTTCCGACACCCCTTGAAGATAGACATAACCGTTCCGCTCTGGATCACTGTCGATTTAGGGCCATCCTTGACACCGACCCTCCAGAAGACATAAACGAGCAGTATTAGAATCATGAATGGGCTAGTCATTCAAAGTTCTTCCTCGGGCTTAATATTTCATTATTTAAACCTTTGCTACACCTTCCAACCTGCAGCAGGGATTGCCTGCCCCCATTCTGAGACTTTGCTGCAAACACTGAGCTGCAGAATATTAACGCCCTATTATACACATACACATGGTTGGATCTTTGTGTATAGGTTATTTCAGAATATACATCCAATCTATATATAACTCTGAGCTGAAGAGTATCAATAGCCTATTATGCAGGGATATATATTATTGTTGGGTTTTTGGGTATAGATTGTGTCAATTTTATATTTATCATAGAATTTGGAATATTTAAGAGATTTAATAGGCATTGTTGTTGGAATTTTTGGTATAGATTTGGTAACTTTATAGATTTTGAAATATTCTAAAAATTTCATAGATATGAAAAAAAGATTATTTGATTTAATTTAATTTATATTAGTATCAATTTTAAAATCTGCAATTTAGTTAAATTTAATCAATGATCTCTTTCAGGTGGATAAACAATGTGTTGGAAGAATCACTGCACCTCTATAGAATCTGTAATTTCCACCCTGGGATCTTAGTTACTAGCTTGTAATGTTTACCAAAACCTGTGGGTTTTGGTGTAACGGCAAACCTCCACATGGTATCAGAGCTTGGACCCAGTTTCGATTCCCCCAAGCTGAGTTTGACGGGGGTGTTGAAAGAATCACCGCACCTCTATAGAATCCATAATTTCCACCCTGGAGATCTTAGTTACTGGCTTGTAATGTTTACCAAAACCTTAGTTACTGGGTTGGTGTAACCGCAAACCTCGACACAATGTCCTAAATGAAAATCCTTGTAAATCTTGAATTTCTTTCCTAACGTGTTTAATATTTCAGTATTAAACCTTTGTTAGACCTTCCAACCTGCAGCAGGATGGCCTGCCCGTTCTGAGACAATGCTGGTAAAGAAAAAGCCTAAACATACATGCTGGTGAGTGACCAATGGCCTCCACACAATGTCCTAAATGAAAATCCTTGTAAATTTTAAATTTCTTTCCTAACGTGTTTAATATTTCAGTATTAAACCTTTATTAGACCTTCCAACCTGCAGCAGGATGGCCTGCCCGTTCTGAGACAATGCTTGTAAAGAAAAAGCCTAAACATACATGCTGGTGAGTGACCAATGGCATGATAATTATACATGTGAAGTCCTTTTCAAATTTTCAGGTGGGCAACGCATTGACACATGACGGCTATGACTGGGAAGGTAACATGGACTACGCATGGAGTCATGGAATTATATCCGAGGAGACTTACAAAGTCATCTTATCCAACTGCGATTTCTTGGGTAACGATACATGGGACAATGAGCTTTGCAAAACGGCCGTAGACTTAACGTTGGCCAACTATGATCTGGTTGATAGATACAGTCTCTACACACCCAAATGCTTGACAAATGCTACCGTTGGAAATGCGACCAGAACAAATGCTGTAAGTAATAACACTGACGCACACATGCAAATTAGTATGAATTTAAAATAAATTCATTTTAATAGAAATTTAACGAAATGGGAGAGAAGAAGAAAAAAAAAACTTCTATAAGATGTTTTAGTTTTTGAATATGTATTAGAATTTATTTATGAAATGAATTTTAATGTGATCATTTCAGAAAAATATATTTAAAAATTTAATCTAAATCACAGGAATTTAATACAATAATTAAAAAAAAACCGTTATTCTTTCTCCCGCATTACGTATTTGTTAATATCATTTGAAAAAAATAGTTCTGGTTATCCACGTTAACATTACTGGGATATACTTTTTTTTACTGAGATATAAAATATCTTGTTTCATCCTTCACAGTTTAAGACTTTAGAGTCTGAGAGGAGGCCGAGGAGGCCGAGGGCTATGCTGGGATCAAGTTGGGATCCATGTCTGGATAATTATGCAATCACATATTATAATACACCGGCCGTTCAAAGGGCACTCCACGCTGACCTAGGTACAGGTCAGGACACCATAGACTGGATTCCCTGCAAGTAAGAATTATGTCAAGTCAACCTCAAATATTTATATATACAGTTCAATAATTCAACTCAAATATTCATATATACGTTGCATAATGAAAATTCTTAATCACATATTTCAAATTTTGCAGTCACAGCATCCTTAACCACTGGAACTGGAACGAAACCCCGTACTCTGTGCTGCCCAAATATCAAAAACTCATAGCAGCAGGCCTTCGCATATGGATATACAAGTATGTAAGCATTCCCTTACTAAACTTAATTGACTGTCAATTTAAGGAATATTTCAGACTCCCATAAAGTACAGTATTTTTTTGTTACTATCCAATTTTAGAATGTTTCCCAAATCTACAATCAAGTTTCATCCAACACCTTGCTTTTTTCTCTGCAACAAATGCCTGTGAGCTAAACGTTGAATATATGATGAATTTTTTTTTGTGTATTGGAAATGTTGCAGTGGTGATACTGATGGCCGAGTCCCGTTAATATCGACCAGATATGCTATAGATGAACTTAATCTTACCATCAAAACAGCTTGGCAAGCTTGGTTTCATGAACAACACGCAACAATCTTTTATAAGTTTTTTATTTTCCTTTTTTAAGAAAACAATATCTATCATAGCTTAGTTGTTTAGAGGTAGTGAAAGGATTATTTGCTGTAGCTTCATCTTAAATAATATTTCGAAAATGTTATTTTCATTTGTCGTAATCTTAAACCTATCTAATAATACTTAGCTTTCATAACTGAATTTTATTCCAATAAAAGTAAACCTTTGTGGCAAATCTCTTGTACGTATATATTTATTTGTAGAAATATTTCTTAACAGCTTTATTTATTGCTGATTACGTCGTATTAATTTATGTAGGGATACCTTTGCCTGATAAACGATAAGGCAGTCCAGATGATATTACTCAGTGACGAACAGACAGATATTTCATTTGGTTTAAATATATTTTTTTCAGAATAAATACGTAAGTTGTAGGGTTGGCCTTCAGCCCTCAATTCAGTTGTGCTTCAATTTGAACGATCGGACCATCCCAACTAAATTTTTACCGGTTGGCATAAGGTATCTCCATTTGTTCATATGTTTTACTTTTAATGAGTTATTTCACAATCTTGATGTGAAAAATTATATCATACTAATTTTAAATATCGTTGAAATTTTGTATGTGTATATTCGATTGAATCCAATGAATTCAAATATATAAGAAAGAAAATTTTGTTATTCTCCTAGGCATTTACATATATCATGTTACATTTTAAATTTATAAAATTAGTGAAAAAATTTAAAGCTATCTCCAAATAAAATAGATTTCCATTACCATGGTTGTCACGAAGTGTAGGTTGGCTTGAGCCTTTCAATAAAAAGTTCTCGTAGTCTTCAAAATAGAGGTTATTTTCAAATAAACTAGCCTTCCACTACCATTGTGATGGCTTGAGTTTTTCAATAAAAGGTTTGTGTAGAATTTTTGATGGCTTGAGTTTTTCAATAAAAGGTTTGTGTAGAATTTTTGAGTTCTTCAATAAAACGTTTGTGTTTGTGATTTATTTTGGACAGACAATCGAATACGGACTTTCTTTTTTTCTTTGGGCCAATATTTGGTGGAGCTATATTCTAGTTCTCTAATCTTGATATGACATTAACATTGATTTAGCCTTAAGGCTCATACATTATTCTTTGAAGACCTCATGTTGAGGATTCAGACATTTGACCTTACTATTAGTGGATATGATAGTTATGTTGGTTTCCTAGATGATTTTATGATGATGATAGTTGTGATGGATATGTATGTTGTCTATTGAAGTTAGGATGATGATAGCATTGATAGATATGTATGTTTTCTACTAATGTTATGATGATGATAGTTGTGATGGATGTGTTCATTATGTTGGCTACTTACACTAGTTCTGATTCACAATGAACAACTAGGTGGATGACTATGTCATGTTGATGGTTTAATATATATTATTACGATAGTGACTACCACTATGAAACTTTGTTACTGATAATTATTGAGAATGGCAAGAAACCACCTGATGCACTTGCATGTAATGAGTCTACGACATCTCGTTTGATGGAAATGAATATTTTGTCAATGAAATTTCAAAGTTCAGTTCAATCTTGCTATAAATTATAGTGACATGTTAGTGGGTGTAGGCACATCTTAGTTGTCTCGCCGAATGACTCACACATGGGTGATGGGGTTGTACAAATGGATGGAACAACATGGGAGGGGTGGGATAGTGTCTTTAATTTCACCGACTAGCAGTCCCACCGTGACATGGGATGGAATTGTTGGGATTCCTTCACCTTGAATATCATGATACCATGGGGGCATGTCCCAAATTGGTTCACTCACGAGGATTTCACTAGGGGGCGTGCATCAAGGAGGATTCCTTGATCTCCAACAACGTTAGTCTCACTATAGCAAGCAACACAAGGGATGATAATGTCTATGTTGTTGCACCTAGATTTTTCCCTCGTAGCTATTGGATACTTAAAGGGCAAGAAACATTGCACCCTTTGAATTTCAAGGGAAGTTCTTGAAGTGCACAACTAACTTGACACCAGTGGCATCACAAATAAACGGTTAGGCGTCGACCCTTGGAACTTTGAAGGTAAGCTCTTGAAGGGCATGACCAACTTGGCACCTTTGTCATCATAAATAATCTGTAAGGTGTGGCTCACTTGGAACATCGAAAGGAATTTCTTGAATGGCATGACCAACCCAGCATCGTTGGCATAAAAAAAGGAGCTAATAAATATAATCAAGATATAGAAATCCATACTAATTCACATGAGGTTGTAAATGAGGTTAGAATTAAAGCAATTAAATCAAGAATAAACTTGAGCCTTGAAAACTCTACCTTGGAAAATATTAGGTAGATAGTGTACATAAGTATTTTAATTAGGTAATAGGGGAAAGAGAGACATAA
This sequence comes from Pinus taeda, assembly GCA_000404065.3. Classification (NCBI taxonomy): domain Eukaryota; kingdom Viridiplantae; phylum Streptophyta; class Pinopsida; order Pinales; family Pinaceae; genus Pinus; species Pinus taeda. The sequence goes on along the minus strand of APFE031682306.1, from coordinate 6,562 downwards.
AGTTAATTATAGAAAAAATAATCCTAAAATAGTAAACTTCATTAGGAGAAGTGGGTGGTGAACTGAAATAAATTTTAATAAATTAAAATTAGAAAAATTTAGAGAACCGTCTAGTGGCAAGAGCCAACAAAAGAATATCCATCTAAGACACAAATTGAGTTAAAATAGGAGGTAGTTAGGGGATCAAATATGAGACTAATTAGTTGACTTCAGTAATGAACACAAATTAAGGAGTAGAAAGGGGAATCATGACAAAACTAGGAGAACAAATAAAGAATTAAGGAGTAGAAAGGGGAATCAAGAGACAACTATGTAGTCTAGTCGGGGTAAGGAAAAATATTATTTTTGAATTGAAATTTAAGTAAATAATTTTGGAGAGTCTTGGTTACGGCATGACACATGGGTGGGTAAATAATCAAACTTATGAATTAATAATAATAAAAAAATTGTGCATGAAGTGTTAAGTGTCACCTATGAAGGGGCAAGCCATGGGAGAAGGAACTTTTGGCTTACCCTATTGTTGGATGGATGGGATTATATCATTCTGAGTGGTTGCAAGCTATAGTAGTTGTTGTCTTTGGTGAGGTAGAGGTCTTTACAGAGGTGACTTCTGAGCCAAGAAGTGTTCACCACTATAAGCTAGCACACTTCCTCCATTTTACAGCGTCATTGCAGCTCGGGGTCCATGGCGAAGAAGAGTACCCAAGGAGTAGGCTAGGAGGTCAACAAGTGGGTCACTACATTTGGTCAAAGAACATAAACATTCACACTTTGAGGCAGATGACAATGAAGAAGTGCAAATAGCGGCAAGGTCAAGATCAATCTCTACTTCAAGGTGACCATTACAAGTTGTATTCATGAGATTCTTCTACCTAGTTTTGTTGTATTTATAGTTACTAGAATATGGAATTAGAGGATATGTAAAATGCATTGCAAATTATGAACCCTTATGCATTATGCTTTGTATTATATGATTTTGGTATGGATGCCATTACAGAGGAAAATAAGCCTACCTACAAGCAACCGTACCTTACCTACTTCTTGACTGATTCTACTGAACCCCTAGCAATATTGTCCGAATAAGATGGGGGGAAAAAGCTGCTGTATCACAATCAATATCTTGAAAACTATAGAGTGTAGGTAGTACTAGTCCCTAAGACTGTTGGTTACCCATTCTCTTTGGGGGTCAAGCCACCATTCTACCTCCTCACCACTGGGAGTAGAAGTTGTTCCACCCAAAACCAACCTAGACTCCTCCCGCCGAAGGGTTCAATGCTTATAGATAGCGGATTCACTTGGGACTAGACACCCCTTTCACACTTATTGACTGATACGGGGAAACGAAAAAAAAAATGCAATTCAATTATTTCATTGACCAAGTAGAGCTACCCCAAAACCTATAACCCCTTAGAAGAGCCAATATATATACATATTGACCTCTTAAAATACAGTCGAAAGATCTAATGAGAATTGAACACTTCGGGAAGGAATCTATGGAAAAGTATTGGATTTCTACAAAACTTTTATGCAATTGATCACCAAGAATTAGTTTCGGGTCATAAAAGGTTCATTTCATCTCTTCATTCCTTTCCCCAAGTTCTTTGGAGAGGCATGAGAATCTTTGAACATATTCTCGTGGAGAGGAAGAAGCCCGGCTAACTCCATGCCCAGCAATCGCGGTAATACGAGAAGCAATGGTTAATCGGAATGCTGGGCTTAAGGAACTAGCCGGTGAAAAGGGGGAAAGTGAAAGTCGACAAACACTGGGGGGTGCTTTCTGACCATTCACTTGAGTGGATGGGGAGAGTGGAATTTAGTGTAGAGGGATGAAATTATGTATTTGTTTATATCTATATTTCCAACTTAATTGCATTATTATTATTATTATTTAAATAGTGTCATAAGGAAGTTCTCTACATTTAGCATGAGAGCCAAATTCAGCCTCTAAGACTTAACGACCCTTTCTCTTTATGATTGTTTGCACAAAGAAAAGCCAAAATTGTTAGTTTTTCCCTTTCGGTTTCCTCGGTAATTTGTGTGTATGCTATGATTAATTGTTGTGGCACTGTATTGGTCTTCTTAAATTCTTATTGCTCCTTGATAATTAATTCCAATGATAGTTTATTTGGTGAAGTTGTAAACGAGGTTGATTAAGAGGCTCTCCGGTGAACTGGTGCAAGGAATCTAGTTTGGAAACTAATTAATACATCGATCCCACATCATTACGATTGAGGATGTATAACAACCATATCTAAAATTAACAACGACATAATCGAGTAGCTACGGCCACCTACCTCTATCATCTAACTGAAGCATTAATACAAATAAAAATATTCTACAATTTATTGAAAGACAATCTTATCTTGACTTCGAATAGAGGCTACTTGTAGTGATTAGTGGCGCATTTTTTGATCCCAAAAGAAGAAGAATCCCTGAAGAAGTTGCGTGGCCATTGGCGATTCCGTATTCATCCTCATCTAATGTGATTGAACTGCAAGTTAATAACAAAAGGAAATCTCGAAGAATCATCCCCGAAATAGTTGCGCGGGGATTCGCGATTCCCGTCTTCATCCTTATCTCAAAAAGAATTCTCAAGTGTTTGCCCCGTTGCGTTGCACAGGTGCACACATGCCTTGACTGACAGTTACATAGTATATATGTTAATCTATAATCTATAGCATATAGTTTGTTGAGTGTTTTGAATCTTTTTATAGTGGAAATAGATTAGGTATCATCAAAAAAATCCAGTAAATTTAATATTTTGAAAATAAAAATTACTTTTTATTTCCAAAAACAATTTGTCAAATTTTACTAAAATGGAATCTGAGACAATTTAAAAATATCAATTCAAATTCGTTCTATCTGTCAACGAAAGTATCAATCCAGATTCGTTCTATCGATCAACGATGATCGTGTCAGCATGTCCAGATTCAACTTTGGTTCTTCCCACATGGCCATTTCGTTTTAAATGGAATGAATATCCAATTAAATTCATTGCAATAAAATAAAAATTAAATATTAAAAAAAAAAGTTAAATACATGGCCATTTGTGTTGAGGATTTTTATGGTAAAATCTTAAAAACAAGCATTCACTGAATACAGAGCAATGCTCTGTTTTCTCTTCAGGTTTTTTTGCACAAGGAAGCTCCAAAAAAAATTATGAACAAAGTAGAGTTTCACAACCAACATAAACTTGTATTAATTTATAAATTGCGTGATACAATTGTCTTCCTCTCTCTCAGAGGGATTTACCAAAAATTTTCACCAAAAACAAAATTACTCTCCCTCTGTTACAAATGATTTTTACACTGCTGTGTAAAATCTTCATTCACATTTACTGCTGTAAAAGAGCTTTTACATTTACTGTTGTAGAATAAAATTCTTACATGTGCTGTAAGAATTTCTTACATAACTTTTATTCTCAAAAATAAAACTCACTTACTCATTCTTCATTCGCTCTTGCTTCCTTTCGTTTGAGCAACCAACAACCATTACATTTCAAAACCCTTTTTTATGTTTAGCGCTGTTGTGCCTTATATCCCTTGCATCACACAATATTCAACACATAACAAAAAAAAAAGTTGCATATACATATGCATTCACCTTTTTTTTATTACAAATCTTTGACCTTGCTCTGGTTTCTCAACCCTCACTCCAGTTTTTTTTTCCTCGCACTACTGTGCTCCCCTGTTTTTCTTCACTGCTGCAAGCCCTCTTTCAATCGCGCTCTACTGCACTACCATTCATTTCCTTTCTATGCATTTCAATGCATATGCTCCACAAAAGTCCTATTTTTTTTTACTGTTGTGCGTTTCTAGTTTTTTATTTGCTGTCGCGAGCCTTTTTTTTATTTCATCCCCTGCTCTGGTCTCTTTTCTTTTCACTCTGGTTTCATTTTATTACCACACAACTCATATATCAAAAACATTAAAAAAATAGGGCGTTGACTTCACCATACCATTCTTTAATTCGCCCCTATCCGTGCAAACAAAGATTAAAACACTTACCAACATTTTCTTACAATTTACGAAACACCATTAATTACATTAATTCCTTCACGTGCGCGGTCAGGCAATAAGGTTCAGGCAGGTTGACAAAAATCTATGTGTGTTGACCTGATCAGACACATTTCGCTTCCTTAAGCCACACAACTCAAACGATTTTTAACGTCCGAGGAATGGGCAGTTTTGTGTTCGTACTGAGGACGCGTGGCTGGAGCGGATTGTGTCAGAGGCCTCCAGGGAAAAACAACCTTTGGCAAAAGGCGGTGCGAAATGGCTTAGCTTTTTTCTGAAGTAGTTTTTCGGTCATCATTTAATGGTCATTGTTGCTATGGCGGATTCCGGCAAATAACTTGCTGTCGTCGCTGTCCCTGCACAGCATCTACCAACAGTGCACGCAGTTGGAATTAATATTCCAACACTCCCCTTTAATTTCAACTGCTGGGCGTTCAGACATACCCAGATACTTCCTTAGAATTCTTTTTACTGCCAGTTACTAAAAAAAAGGTCTTCCTCTTGACAGAGGGATTACAAAACTTCTGTTACAAATAAAATCTTCCTCACATAGAGGGATTCACCAGAGATTATGCTGAAGAGCATCTTCCTCTTGGCCAGAGGGATTTACCAGTCTATGCTGAAAAGCATCTTCCTCTTAACAGAGGGATTTACTAGTCTATGCTAAAAAGCATCTTCCTCTTGACAGAGGGATTCACCAAAGACAATAGATCTTCCTCTCAACAGAGGGATTCACTGGAGATTATGTTGAAGAGCATCTTCCTCTTTAACAGAGGGATTCACCAAAAAAACTGCTTCAAGTGCAGTTCCAAAACAAAAAATAAACTTCACTGTCTCTTCTGAAAAATACTCTCTCTCTGTCTTCAAAATTAACACTGCTAAAGCACTGTTGTGTCTGCACTGCTATGCATTTTTCAAAAACAAAATACTATGTCTTTTTTGGAACAATTTCTCTGTCCCAGCTTACAAATTTACACTGCTGTGTGTAAATATTTCTTACATTCACCGTTGTTGCATATATATTGCATTTCAGTTCAATGAACAACACACTCACTGCACTTACATTTACTGTTGTAAAGAAAAATTTCTTTTATATGTGCTGTTGCCCATTACATTTCGTTTCTTCAACAAAAAAAATCTTCATGCTGTTGCATTTTTCATATTCACACTACTGTGTGTTGTTACTACATATTCTCCAACAACAAAAACAAGACTTACATTACCCTTTCACTCCTGTGTGAAAAATTTCATGATTGTACTGATGCGTGCTTCCGTTTTCTACATTACATGCTCCTCCTTCATTTTACTCTGTTATGTAAATTCTTCATTTCATTTTATTTTTTTATTTTACTCACCTTCTGCTGCGTTTTGTTTCCCTTTTTCTTATCACGCTGTTGCGCCTTCACTTTCATTACATTACATTGAACAAAAAATTACCTCACACTTCTGTGTGTAATGCATTACAATGCAACAACAAAAAAAATTCCACGCAATCTCCATGCCCTGCAGACTTTTCTTCTCTGCTTTTATGGAAGATTTAATTTCATATCTCTCCCCTATAAGAAGATCTTCATCAAAGAGTATAGTTAAGCAATAATGATAAAAAAAATTAGAGGCTCCCCTTAACTGTATGCATTGTCTTCTTTCAACGAAGTTTTCTCAAAAGAAACTTAGATCAATTGGAGAGCTCAAGGGACTTTCAGACTGTATTTCCTTTCTTCTCCATACTTGTGTAACTTTCTTCTTTTGCATGGGTCTAGCTTGTGTAAGAGCCCATGTTAAGTTACAATCACGTGCCATATGCCCACTGTTATGACACTTGAAACATTCTACATTGTTCATGAATAAGATTTCATGATTTCTTCTTGTAAAATTGTTTCTTGGAGGTTGTCGGAGACCACAACATTTATCTCTATGAAATGCTCTACAGTCTTTTGCCATATGACCAAAGTTTGAACAAGAATAACAATAACCAAAAAATGAACTTTGGTACCTGGGAGATGGAGGTTTCCTTGACGTACTTCTGAAGCCTTTCTGCCTTGAGATTCTTTGATGATAACCATTCCCACTTGCCTCTTTGACATTATCTACATTTCTTCTTGGAGCTGGTTTTCTACTTGGAGTAGGATTTCTTCTATTGTAGCCTCATTTTTCTCCTTTCCTTTGCTGGAACTAGGAGCATCACCATTTCTTTCTGGCTTCTTCACATCTCCTTTGCTTAAAGCATTTTCATCCTTGTTTGAGGATTCACCTACATACCCAAGTCCTGATTTATCAGATGGAGATCTGTGATAGCTGAGCATGTCATCCAAAGCTTGAGAGCTCTTCATGATCTTGGTCATCCCTTCAACTTTCTTCCTGAGGAGGACAATCTCCTCTTCTAATCTTTCACACTCATCATTCTTCTTTGCAACTTGTTCCTCAGTTTCTTCCTTGCTTCGAGTAGCTTCAGCTGCTGCTATTTTAAAAGAGATTATATCTGACTTCATTTTGGAGATTTCTGCTTGACTGCTCTCCATTTTCTTTTCAGTTTCTTGTGCCTGCTT